>PVIJ01003539.1:42083-97418 GCA_004024925.1 Scalopus aquaticus
TCAGTGAAATAAGCCAGAAAGAAAAAGAAAAATATCGAATGGTTTCACTTATAACAGGACTATAGGGAGGCCGGGTGGGAGAGAGACACTCAGTGGTGGGGGAGGGGGGAGGGGAGGATAAGGGCACAGGATGGAGGAGAGGAGAATACAGGGGACCGTGGAGATGGATCACGGGTGAATTGGTGGTGGGCTGCCCAAGAGGAATACAAAATGTAAAAGACATAAATAACAATAAAAAAAATGGAAAAAAAAATTCCTTTCCCCTACTATCCCCACACTCTCGATACCTCACACTCTGTTTATTTCTTATGTCCCTCTATCTTTAAATTTAGCTATTTTTGTGTTTATCGTCTACAATTTACCTCTATCCATTATTTTGTAAGCTCTAGGAGGACAAGGATATTTTGTTTCTCATTAATGTTTCTCAAGGGACTAGAAGAGTAGTGATCATAGAGTAAGGACTCAATAAATATTTTTTAGATGAACAAATAAGTTAGTTACAATGCAGAAGAAGGGCTTCCCTGGTGGCGTCACAGGTTAAATCTCAGCCTATGAAGCTATCCGCAGCCAATGCCTGGCGGGGGCAGAGTTCCATCCCCCCCCCCCCCGCCATGGAGATTCCCACATGGCACAGCAGACCTCTCCTGTCTTGCCTGCTGATCCCCTCAGCAGTGTACTTCAGTTGATCTGCCTGCCTATTCCACTCCCCACTCCGTCTCTGGTGAATTCTCTCACCACCCCACACTTCTGGCCTACACCCCAGTTCTTGTATGCATAAATAAATAAATCTTAAAAAAAAAGAAATGCAGAAAAGAGCATTACGCAATATAACCCTGTTTTAAAATCCTAAACACACTGACAGTGATACAAATTGTTATACATATTTAATTAGGGAGAAAAATCAGTCTCTATCTTAAACAAACCACCAAACAAACCCTTACTATGTGGAAAGGATTCTGGAATGAATTCTACAATATGTCAGGTGAGGGCATTTAAACAGAGTATATACAAGTAAAACACTTAGGAGAATAAGGAACAAAATGCTCAAGGAGAATTAAGAATTGTACCAGAGTCCTTTATAAAGATTCTAATTTTCTGTACAATAAAAATTGGGGCAAATGAAAGAGCAAGTTAACAATTTCTCACCAACACAGAATTGAAAAAGTAATTCTGTATTCATCTCAGAAGAGCTATGCAAATAATATGTGCTGTGCACCCATTATGCTATGAGCTATGCAAATGATATATCCATGTGCTGGAGAAATAAAAAGGAGAACAACTCTGGGGTATCCATGAGGAAGTGAATTTTCTGTGTGTGTGTATTCTCTGGGCCTCTTGTTCTTCCTTCTCCTGTTTACTGCCTAATATTTGACCACTCTATTGTTTGTTGGCATGCCTCACAAGAGAAAAACCTAGATAAACAAAGGAAATTTCAAGCAAATTAAAGCCAGACCTGATGCAATCAATGTTGGGATCTTGATCTGGACAGTATGAAGACTTGTGTATTATTTAAAAGCATTGAGTAAAATAAGTACTAAGCATGTTTTACAAAAAATAGTTGCTAATATCAACTTGAACCAATTCAATAAAGATGAACATTACATCTCTCTAGAAGAAAGTCAACTGATACATAAAATAAGGAAATCACAATATATATTTGAATACACAAAATAAAGAAGGAAGAAACGCAGGAAAACAAAGTAAGGAGGTACAAGGCTATGCTACAGAAATCATCTACTAGAGATAAATAATTCAACAGCATGGGAAAGTGTCTAACATAAGCAAGAACTAAGGTGAAACCTGACTCTTATCACTTATTAGTCGCAGAAACTGGGTCAGAATATTTAACTGTCAGAACCAAGAATAGAAACACACTTTTCTCAAAAAGTTTTTGTGATGAATTGTGCCTATTCTCCACATCAAAATTCTAGTTTCTATCACATTTTATCTGCTTATTTGGTCAAGTGTTGACAGTCATCTCATTTTAAGCTTTCATTCTTTCAATTTTTTAAGGATAAAAACCTGAAAAACTATCTAGAGAGTAATTAACATACAGCTAAAACTACCATGGGAAATATTAAAAGATAGATTTAAAAGTGCAACTGGGACCTATTTTAAATGACAGACAGCCTATTGATTAAAAAAAAAAAAAACTTTTCTCAATAGCACAGAAAGATATTATAAATATTCTACTTAAAAATTACGGGGGAAGGTAACTTTTGAAGATATTTTTTCTCCTTTTACATATAATAATGTGCAGAAAATGTTCTGTTCTTTGTAAACTTATTTGAATTTAAGCTCTATATAAAGAGAGACCTTTGTTTCATTCATTACCGATTACCTTGAACAGAGCGTGACTTATAATAGACAATTAGGAAGTAGTTTTAAAGTAATATAGCATGCACAGATTTTTGTGTACTTGGGCAAGAGATACCAAGAAAAAGAGAAAAAAAGATAAATAATAACAGCCCAAAATTAACATTTAGATAAAAGACAACACAATCCTGTATTTCCTGAAACATCATTTATCAACATAAATTTCTAGAATTCTAATGAAGAACGTAGTCCATATGCAATATATTAGCATATGCATAGATGAGAAATTATTTTCCAGAACAAGGATAATATCATTTCTTAAAATGACAAGAATAAACTCTTCATGACAGACAAGGAAAAAAAATAAAAGTTTGGAAAACAGGCACAGCAGACCTCTCTTTTCTCACCCGCTGCTCACCTCAGCAGTGTATTTCAGTCAATCTGCCTGGTCTGCTCCCCACTCTGTCTCTGGTGAATCTTTTCACCCCCCACCCCCACCCACACACACATACCTCTGGCCTACACCCCAGCTCTTGTATGCATAAATAAATAAATCTTTTTTAAAAAGGCTGGAAAACGAAATCTACTGCTGTGCTTAAAACTCATGGTCTAAACTTCAGTTTTGTTTCTTTTTAAAAGACAATTTATACATATTTATATTTAAAAAATACATTTAAATTCTTTGCTGTTCAGACTTTGGAAAGTAAGCAAATAGCAATTAAATAAACAACTTAATTAATAATCATAGGTTATATTAAATACCAAAGCAAGATAATTTTTTAAAATGCTTAATGTAAAAACAGTATATTTGGACTGTAAATTAAAAAGACTGAAGTAGATATCTATAGATGTTGTCCTCAGGCTAATTATAAATTGGATCAAAATTTGCCAAAGTATATAGCACAACCTACATAACTCTTTGCCAACATTTTCATAAAGCAGATGGAACAAACAATCCAAAGAACAATAAAAATAAATTTGTAATATGTCCATTTCCCTCTGAAGTTGTATGAAAAGAAAGGTCACTTTCTCCACTAGCATAACTTTTGGTGTCCTTCTCATTCTTTGATTATACATATTTTTATGTATTATATTTATACATTCTTCAATAGCATGTTTATTTATGACTTTGTGAATCAACATCTTTGTGATAGGAGGTGAAAGTCACTTAGCTAATTACACATGCTTGATAAGCTGCATAATAATAACCACTGCAGTATTGTACATTAGTTGAAGGCATGTAAATTACTGCAGTTATTCTCTTTTGGAGAAAAACAAGAGACTTATTTAGTTACTTCAAACATTCTTGTTCCCTACATATTGACCTTTTTAATTATACTATGCTTTTAAACCAACTCATAATATCAGTAAAAAAAATAAAGGTTAAATCCCATTCTACCAGGATGAACAAAGAAATACAAACAAAAATATAACAACAAAACTCACTTTAATGCAAACACTTCTGATCTGAAGTTGAGAATTTTCTCATATAGAGCTTTGTCTATATACTGCAACCCCAGTAAAACAGAATAGTTTAGACATCCCTGCCCTATAAAGATGTGATGGAACCTGACATGGTCCAGCCAGGAGACTAGAAATGCACAGAGAGATAGAATGTGTAGTGCTAGAATATTAATATGACTTCTGTAAGAAGATTAGAAATTCTACAGTTATGAAAAAGGTCAACATAGCACTTAGATGATTTACTGCCATAGAAAATCACACTTTCCTCTGAGTGATTTACTGGATGTTACGTAAAAATGGAGTGTGGACAAGCTACATTCAGATGCAAGCTCACAGCTGTCAGTGTCTACATTTGCTCAATCTGGTTAGAGGATGATTTGAAGGTTGATTTAATTGTAGCTTCTGAATCATGTTCTCTATGTTTTAAATTGTTTAACATAAATATAAAAATTTTAAAGCAATTTTAAGACAGTAAATATTTAGCATAAAAATCTGCAAAATCTCATTCTCTTCTGGAAAAATAACTGAAAATGAAATGACTGGGAAGCATACCATCACTTAATAATGTTATTTACCATCACTTAATAATGTTATTTACCCAATAGTTCTGGCAATTTTGTCCCTATGATGAAAAACTTCATAGAGTGTTCACAAAAACTAAAACTAAAACTAGATTTGTGACTATACTGATCAGTTTTAAAAGCAGCAGAAATCTCTATCTGTAGAAAAGACTTTGGAGATAATAGTTGGCTAATGATGAGGCAGCATCATTTGGGTTTCTCACAGGCAACATAATAGCCTAAGTATCTTTTCCTTTCAGCACAAACCTAAAAGCACAGATTCAACTCTTGTAAATGATACCAGCACCAGAAAATAAGACAACACCAACAAGCTTTGTCAATGTTACCTACTCTGTTAGAAGACTCCTTAACCATCCTTCTATTCCTTGACCAGCTTCATTAAATTTCAAATGTCACCTAACTGTTCAACTTCCCAGCAACAGCAAATCATCCTTAAGGAGAGTATCTTGTTCTTCCTCTGCAAATTTTTCCCCCATTTTTTATTTCCACTTTTATACATACCTCCTTTTCTACATATTTTCTTGCCGGGTTTTCTGGCACATTCCTTGGATATTCTTTTTACTGAAAAATGAATAGAAGACTAGAAAATAACATGGCGCTCCATCACAGACCGCCGGAACATGCAACACCACTATCTAACTTAATATGCTCCTGCATTTACTGAGTGCGAAAGATCCCCAATTCCTTGAGTCTGCACATGCAATGGAGAAATGTTGATGCATCTTCTCAGAAGTCATTCGGTAGGAAATGGAAATTAGGAACCCATTTCTACCTAAGTATACGTGCTGTGGAAGAAAGAAAATGAGTAGGCACAGGAAAAAATAAGAACAGATACACCAACACACATTAACAAAAGGAGAATCATGCACGCATGTAAAATATGTCTACATGCCAACAGGAAAAGCCATGCATGCTACCAGTACACATGAATTAATATTATTAGAATAGAATAGAAAAATATAAATATATCTCCCTGTTTCTCCTGCAGTAAACTCACCATCCTCAGTTGGGACATATATGTTTAAATACAGGCAGTCTTCACTCTGGTCTTGTACATACGATGAAACCACATCCAAGTTATTAGTAAACCACACAGGAAGCATGACTTCTGGCAATCTGCCATCAATGATATTCTGGGGACACACCGGAGCAAACTGAGTGGCATTTCTGATATCTGACCAGGGAGATGGTGGTTCTGGAGGCTGAAAACGATGTTCCCCTGTTGGTGGGGCTGCATATGGAACCCCAAGAAATTGAATAACAGGCCCCAAAATTTCATTGTTCAGTTCCTTCTTAATCCCTCGTATTTTGCCAAAGTTGGTAGTCACCAATGGGTCTGCATCATCCAATTTTTGTGAGAGTACATGGGCAGCTTGAAGCAAACATCCCAGCACACAGAGAGTCAAGGAGGCACCCAATCCCCCATGTACCAAGCATGCCATCACTGCTCTCCAAACATAACTTGGCCACGTGCATCTGGGCAGTGCCATGGTCCCACATTAGTTGTCTAGTTGTCTGTTTACAATGAGGCAAAGGTATTTGTATCCACTTGAGTAAGAGCGTATAATGGTAGAATATGCCTCCTATTTCTTAAAGATGAACTTGTAGAGAAAAGCTCAGAAAGCTCTTCATGCAGCCAGTAACTCCCATTGATTTCACATCTATTGAAGTAGCATCTTCAATCATCATTATTTATCAGACCATATCCTATTGACCATTCTGTTTTCCATAGTAGGAACGTGGTGTGAGTGGCCATTGATTGTAGATTTCCCTCTTATAAATCAAATCCAGTTAGCTGCAGGTCTATATCCTAGAAAAAAAATGAAAATAAATCATTAATATGAACAAGTTAGAATGGACAGAGTGATAACTAGATGTTTTACAAGCTACAGAAATACATTAGTAGTGGCTACAGTCTGAAAAGTTATATACTGGCATAGGAAAATTATGGTTTGATGTGAGGCGACAAGTGAAATAACTGATTATGAGATTATTGAAAACCTTTCCTGCTGACTTTATACACATTTTAGTGGAAGCAGGCCTTGTTAAAATATACATTTACAGGAGCATGTCACAGCATTGTGTTTTTTAAATACTGAAGGTTATGGATGAAATTTCTCCTTTATTAATAGTCTTCTTTAATCACTTCAAGGGATCACAAAATTAATCACCAAATATGTTCATAGTTAGAATTCAATAACATAATAACAACAGACCTTTTAAAAATATTGATAGGAAATTAATGGAATATATACTCTATATGAATGACTATATCCATTATTAAAAACAAGCAAACAAGTAAATATCTAGTCCCCAACTCCATGCTGTATATATGTTAAAAAACATAGCTAATGTTAGAACAAGAAAATTAACACTAGTTCAACTATGATCATGATTAAGTGTAACTGCCTTCTAAGGTTAGCCTCCTTGCTGTTTCTTAAGTTTGCATAAAATCATAGACTATAGTGGTTATTCACCTTAAAGTAAGGTTCAAGAATTTAAAAGACAAAATGTCTTTATACACAATTTGAAAAAAAGTCAGAATTTGGCATCATTTTGCAGATGAAACTTTTGTTGCCCTTACCATCTAGCTGCATATTTTAAATATCTGTAAATCTGCAATGTGAAAATTAATTTCTAAGTCAATGTCAATATATTTTTCAATCACAGATTCTGTTCTCACTATGTGTTAAGATCAAAGTAAAAAAAAAAAACAGAATAAGGTAGCTTAAAAGAACAATCATACCTAATCATGGCATCTTGCATATTAACATTAATCAAACATCTAACATTGTTTACTCAGTTCAACTTAAAATGCATCAGAATAAAATTTAATATTCAGTGCAGTGCAATTCACAGTATAATCTTATCTTAACTGCAAAATAGCATACAACTAGCCAAGTTAGTCTTTTCTTGTTCCAGCAACATTTTAAAATGCTTACTTTGAAAATAATAGTGTTGATTTGTATTACAGATGGTTCTACCCTGACATATTATGGGAAGATTCCTGAACAAGTGCTGGTCTGGCAGTGAGGCTGCCCTGACTGTGTTATTGAATAGAAGATTGTAAAAACTATGTAGGGCAGCAGGAGATTTGGTTCAGGTCTGGTGTTCCTTTAACTCTGAGCAATCCATCACAGAAGGCAATAATGAGATAAATGTCTCTCTTCAAGAATACTTCAGTTGTGTTAATTCTCATACCTCTACTGTGAAAGCATATTAACATACAAAAGACTGGCTTAGATCCCTCTTATTCCTGTTCCAGAACTCCAGCACACTGAAGACTCAGCTACACACTGAAGACTCAGCCATTTCTGTCAAGAGTTTATTATGCTTATTCTTGGCTAGGCCGTGGTGCCCACAGCATGAATGAGTTCTCCCTAGTTCCCTTTTGGTATTAAAAATAATTATTTTGAGGGCCTCCCTGGTGGTGCAACAGGTCAAGTGCAGCACTATGAAACTGTCCAGAGCCACTGCAGCACGAGTTAAATACCTGGCCAGGGAGATTCCACGGCACAGGAGACTGCTCCTGCCTCACCCGCTGCCCCCCCCCCAGCAGTGTATTTCGGTTGATCTGCCTGTTCTGCTCCCCACTCTGTCTCTGGTGAACCCTCTCACCTCCCCACACCTCTGGCCTGCACCCCAGCTTGTATGCATAAATAAATAAATCTTTAAAAAAAAGAATTATTTTGATATAGCAAGTTCCAAAAGTTCTTTTTTTACATAGTTGGCATCACATTAATAATAAAAAGTACTTGTTTGGTTATTAACAAAGTAGCACTCCATTTTTGTACTCACAGATCCTTAACTGTGTTAAAAATTAACAGAGTTCTTGTTTTCCACTAATGTGCTACTTTAACATAAATTACGGTGGATCACTGCATGTTGTGGTAAAATTTCAATTCTAATAATAATTAGCTTTTGATATTATAAAAATATCTCATTTTACATGGGCTTACCTGTTTAGAAAACAGAGATAGAACACCAAAGACTTCTGAGAATAGTCACTCTAATAATAATAATATCATCCAAGCAAAAAGTAAAATATTTTATGTCATAAATGATTGAAATTGAATGTGTGTGTGTGTGTGTGTGTGTGTGTGTGTGTACTCTCAAATTTTTGGTAGATTTTTTTCCTATTTATTGGTGCTTCTTAAGTATGTGCCAAACCCTTACCTTTTAAGCATTTACATCTTTCTTTTACAACAACCATATAAAATGAGTTCAACAGTTTTTGTTTTTTTTTTTTGCTCATGAGGAACTGAGACTTAAAGAGGTTAAATACCTTGGCCAAGGTCTCTCAGCTAATCAATACTAGATCCAAAAACCCATTGGCATCTGACTTAAAGGCTGTTCTCTTGATCATTGCACATGATACAGTCTCTCAATTCACAATTAACACTTTTTAAAAATTGATCCACGTGCATTTAAGATTGAATTGTAAGTATTTTATGTTCCTCCACAAGTTAGATTCTAGGTAAATGCTCAGACAATTTTATAAAAGCAGAAAAAATTAAATGGTGTATCCTGATCTTATTGGAAGTTTTGATATTATTTTATTACATTTTTTAACTTTTTTACTTTACATTGAATATAGTGATAGGTTATTCACATCTATTTTCAAGAGATCATGATAAAATAGTAATGGGTAGCAAAAACCCCCAACTTATGAGGTCCTAAATGATGATCAACAGATATTGACAAATGAATTATGATATGCTCAGATTGGAATTTCACCCTTTAGTGAAAATAAAAGCTCTAGACCTAAGTAAATCAACCTAGATTTCTGAATAAAGCAAGTTGCAGACCACTAGGCAGAGTAAAATACTATTTTAAAAAATCTTAAATATATAAAGTGATGCTATATTTACCACAGATACATAAGTATGGAGTAATAGAATATCATCCCTGCACAAGGAGAGAAGGCTATGAAATTAGTTCTAGCAATTAATTAATTGGCACTATTAATTAGTTAATTGACATTAAGATGGAAAAATGTATCAAGGCCTTAAAAGACCAGCAATTAAATAATTGCAGCAAATTTCACAAATTCTAAGATTTGACAGCATTAGATAATATACACACACATACACATACACACACACACACACAAACACACACACACACCCTTGTCACAGAACTTTGCAATACTTTACAATAAACACATTAAAACAATGAGGCCTGGAAAGCCTTACTCAACATACCAGGCAAGTACATTAACCTATTAATCCTCTGACTTGCAGTTAGGTTAGTAGAAATACTGCCTTACAAATTCCTCCATTACTCTTCGCTTTGGGTTAAAGCATGTAAACTCACCGGCAGGAATAAAATTAAAAAAATAAATAACATTTAAAAAGACATTAGAAATAGTAATACATTGTTTCATCTCCATGAATTCATCATAATAGTTGTTTCATCAACTAGTTTGATCATGAGGAACCCAAATCAAAGCAAGAGTAGAGAGTGGAGAGAGTAGAGAGAGCAGTCTAGAATATTAGATAATCACAGTGGGTGGCCATATTCATCCATTCTCTCTTTCTTCAACAAACAATTATTGGGTACTAATCAATGTGTAAACTATTGTGCCAAATGTTATAATAAAGGCAAGGACAGTATTATAATGGAATAAGTCACCCCAAAAATGACTCTGATGCAGGATGGAGTGTGACATGTGTTCAACAAAGATGTGATGAATGTGGAGGTGGAACCCAGCAGAAATTTCTGACTTCTAACTTTACATATCCTTTTAAGTGTCTCTTTTTTAATTTTATCATTTTATTCTCTACCATGCTTTGTTTTTATTGTTTGTTTTTATTTGTGTTATTATTGGAAAAAATAAAAACCTCTCCCTTACTGAAATTCTTATTTAAGAGCAAGGATTTTGTGTTGGTTTTAATGTTTTAAATATATTTATATCCATCATAAAAATCTATGTGAAAATCCTTTATATAGGATTGGCATGGATAAATCTCATCTGATCTGAATTGACTGTATGCTTATCATCAGAGAAGCATGGAACTTGGCCAGCGCTATACAATTGATTGTTGTTATTCGCCTTATACATTCTATGAAGTTTGTGGCAAACACTAAATTGGGGAATATGGATACACAGATCCTAAGGAAATACATACAAGTGTGCATATATGTGTTTATATACACATACCCATATATAGTCTAAATATACATATAGATACATAGTTCAAATATTTATAAATCATAATCTGAAACCCTAAAACAATTCATCCTAGTAGTCTCCATTTTTGTTCTTTTACAAAGAGAAAACACAGTTCAAAATGTTTAGTGATTGCCCTGAGGCCACTCCATTAAGAGTTGCCAGAGTTGACATTCAAACCCCCACCAAATGGTCCTGAAGCAAGAATTTCTGGCACATCACCGCACTCCTCCCATCTACAACCTTGGTTAGCCTCTGTATCAGAGCTCACACAGGAAAGAAGAACAGCATCTTGTTCAACCTCAATTAGAAAGGTGCTCATGATGAGCCAATTTTTCTTTTTGTTGTTTTATTCATGTCTATATTGACTATGAAAAGTGTTAAGTATTGACTTTGAGGTTACAAATATTTCATGAATTTTAAAGAATTTAGTGAATAATTTTTACTGTATTTGTCTATAATAAAACTGTCCAATAAGTACAAACTTAAAGGAACTAATGTGTAATTAACTCACATAGTAAGTACTTAAAAATGGGATCAATAAACAAATGAATTAATTACACAAAATGTTAGTAGACCTTAAAGAAGAGATAGGTCTACCTCCGGCTAGCAGATTAGGGAAGAGGTCATGAATCAGGGAGCTCAAAGAATGAATAGCAGGTAGACCTATACTGATGGTTCACAGAAGAGATCCCAGGAAGAGAGCACATTTAAGAAACAGTAGAAAGAATACTAATGTAAATTGCGGTGCTCAGTCTCAGGGAGAGGATTATGTGGGTTGAGGAGAACAACACTCCAGTGATGGGCACACCCCAGTGTAGAAATGCCTGGTTCTCTTACACCATTGCAGATGAAGTGAGGAAACATCCAAACACCAATGTTCCCTGTGAAAAGGGGCAGAGGGAGGAGTTGGTTGTGATGTCCTTTCTCCCTCACAGATGTTGATTCCAATGACATGTCCTGATAAATTTCCTGCAGGCAAACCTCCATTTTAGCCTTTTCATTTTTTCCACTGAGAAACCTCATCTATGATCAAAAGGAAAGAAACACACATTTGCACAGGGCACAGTTTAGTTTGGCTAGAACACAGAGCAAATGAGGTTGAGCACTGGATGAGACTGAAAAGGCAGATTACAGCCAAATCAAGCAAGCCCTTCATTAAAAGGCTAAAGAGTTTGGATTTTATTCACTACATGATGAAAAGCCATTAAATATTCCTAGCAGGGGAGAGTATTATTAAGTTTATTCACAAGAAAATTAAAATGGCAGTACTGTGGAGCAGAGATATCCAGAGTTGTGAGTTCATACCCTATCGCAAGATGACCAAACAAGAAAAGGGAAGTAAGTCTTCTATGTACCACAGTTATTTACATGAAACAACAGTAGAAAGAAATAAAGCTTTGCTCACATGGATATGTGATTAATGCCAGTATCTTCACATGGTTCTGTGATAGACTTTGCACTTGAGATATTCTTGGAAATGTGGATAGATCTAAAGTACCATACTTTGCCAGCAGTGGCATTTTGTTGTTTTTATTATTCCTTTTCAATGTATAATGATGTATTGGGTTTTATACCTCTAGAAAAGTAGGTTGATACATTTTTCATTCTGGTGTAATTAAAGTAACCATCATATAATGGACTACTAGATTAATTTTCCCCAATAGATACAGATTTTTTAAAAATATTAATAATACAATCATGAGAATAAGATATGAGGAGAGGGCCTCCCTGGTGGCGCAGTGGTTAAGCGCTGCGCTTTGGAGCTGTTGGCAGCAGCGACGCGAGTTCGACGCCCGGCCGGGGAGAATCCCACATGGCGCGGCAGACCTCTCCTGCCTCGCCCACTGCTTCCCTCAGCAGTGTATTTCTGATCTGCTTGTTCTGCTCCCCACTCTGTCTCTGGTGAACCCTCTCCTCGCCCCACGCCTCTGGCCTGTACCCCAGCTTGTATGTATAAATAAAAAATAAATCTTTAAAAAAAAAAAGATATGAGGAGAAATGAAACTTCAGTAGAGGCTCTTATTCAGCTACATTGCAAGAGTAAAATCATTGGTTATCTAATCATATATAATAACAAGTCAGACAAAAATATTTGAAAACATCAAGAAAATAGCCTGAAATACAGATTTATATCTATTTCATTAGTTATGAACTGTGCACTAAGAATCTGTTTTGAAATATTAATGAATGATGAAATAAAAGTATCAAGCTTTATAAGATGTTTAACATTGCTGATATTTACATTTCTTATCTTTTAATGTCTGTATGTCTTTCTTCAAACTGATGCTATATTTATGCAGGAGCATATGTAAATATTTCATACTTGTTATAACTTTGCTATCAAAAAAAAAAAGGATTACATGATCACAAAGGTGTGGGAACTAATATCTTCATAGCTGAACTGGTGGGTATGAAGCCAGAAGCAATATAATTTTCACGCTCAGTTTGAAGTATAACTGGAAATATTCACATTTATATGAAAATGTCATCAAATATCAATACAAGTAACATTATAAATCAACAACTACTTGTCAAGTCCTGTCCAAAGACCTTTCCATGTTTCATGTCATTTAGTTTTCACAACAAACTTGTAAGCCAAGAGTTTTTATTTTGGATGAAGAAAATGGACATTGAGGTGGTTCATTAACTTTTTAAGGCCACCAAAATAGAAAAAAGCAGATTCAAGAAACAAACCCAAGAATGTCTAATTAAAAAAAAAAATACCCTGAGCCTTTATGATATATGACATTTTGCTTTGCTCCCCATTGAGACTAACTCAAAAATGTCAAATGCTCAGTTTGAGAATCCAAAGAAAGTGAAACATACAGGGCATTTCAAAAAGTGGGAAATAAAAACTCTACAGGTCACCTACTAGGGTTAATCAATAGGCATAACTTAGAGGAGCTCAAGCCAGTGTAACATTGAGACTTTTCCCAGGAACTTTCAAATAACCTGAAGCAGAGAGTAAATGATAGCCATCAGGACTCATGATAAGCAAAGGAAGAGCAGTAGAATTTCAAGGAGCAATGTTTATACAAAATGATAATTCTAGTATTGATTACATTAACTAAATCTCCATAGAAAGATGAGCAATAGGGGCCTCCCTGGTGGCACAGCTGTTAAGTGCTACTCTGTGGAGCTGTTGGCAGAGGTGACGCGAGTTCGACGCCCGGCCAGGGAGATTCCCACATGGCGCAGCAGACCTCTCCTGCCTCACCCGCTGCTCCCCTCAGCAGTGTATTTCCGTCGATCTGCCTGTTCTGCTCCCCACTCTGTCTTTGGTGAACCCTCTTGCGGCCCCACGCCTCTGGCCTATACCCCAGCTTGTATGCATAAATAAATAAATCTTAAAAAAAAAAAAAAAGATGAGCAATACCAGAAAAGTACAAGCAGAAAAAGTGAGAATTAAAATCAAGGATTATGAAGGATCTTCTGTGAGATGGGAATATAAAAATTCAAGGCCGTGATCATATAGAAATTCACAGGATTCCATGGCTTACATTGTGGGCATATTAACATGTAACTATTGAGAACTTATGTGGTGACAAGTATATTCCATCATAACCATCATTAATTATAACTTAACTAAAGGGTAGTACCAACTGAGTATCGACTGGGACAAAATAGTGAGGTAATTGTACCATCTCATTTAATTATCTGTAGATAGCATGAGGAAAACATCTTGTAACAGACAATTAAATTAAAAATCAGAAATACAAAGTCATTGGAAGATTTCTTAATAAAACAAGAATACAAGTGAAGAAAGTGAAACAGACAGGACATTTCAAAAAGTGAGAAATGAAAAATCTACAGGTCAACAGCCAAACAAAAGGACGGACAGGAGAAGAATTAATAGCATTTAAAGATAAATCCTGACTCAATTTTTTCTAGAGCTTTCTTCTTAGAGAAAGGGTAGGCAGACCACTATAGTTTCCCATAGTTTTATTCTGTTCTCCCTTCCTCTGAACAAAATTAAATAGTTCTCATCTCCTTGAGGCTACTTCTACTCTAAATGTAACTCTCTAATGATGTAAGAAAACAGAAGACAAAAGAGATAAGTAAAAGACAAACTAAACTTTGACAGTAATAAGAGAAAAAAAACATGAACAAAACATTATGTCTTATTTATTACTTTAACTTGTATTAAATTTTATCGAGGCAATGTTGGTTTACCAGACTATGTATGTTTTAGGGGTATAGGTTAAAACCTCTCTAGTGTATGTTTCACATCACATTCACCACTGAAACACCAATAACCAGATGAGAAAAATATATATATATTTGCACATTGTAGCTCCAAAAAAGAGCTAATTTCCAAAATGTAAAAACAATTCATAATTCAATAAAAAGAAAACAAAAACCTAATTAAAAATGGGCAGAAAAAGGCCTTCTTGGTGGCACAGGGGTTAAAGTCTCAGCGCTATCAAGCTATCAGCAGCCACTGCGGCACGAGTTCCATCCCCAGCCAGCTAGAAAGCTGACCCACATGGCACATCAGGCCTCTCCTGTCTCACCTGCTGCTTTCCTCGGCAGTGTATCTCAGTAGATCCACCTGTTCTGCTCCCCACTCTGTCTCTGGTGAATCCTCTCACCACCCCACACCTCTGGCTTACACCCCAATTCTTGTATGCATAAAATAAATAAATCTTAAAAAAATGGGCAGAAAAGCTAATTATAAACACTTTCATAAGCAACATATGGATGATGAACAGGTACACAAAAAAATGTTTATCATTCCCTATCATCAGGGAAATGAAAATTAAGACCACAGTGAGATTTTGCCCCATGCCTATGATAATGGCCCATATAGAAAATATCAGAAAGAAAAAATATGGCAAGGGTATGGGAAAAAAGGTACCCTCATGCATGTTGGTAGCAATGTAGACTGGCCTAGTTCCTATAGAAAACAGTATGGGGGTTTCTCAAAATATTAAAAATAGGTCTGCCATATAACCCAGCAATTCCACCTATAGATATCTACACAAAAAATTCAATAACACTAATTCAAATGGATACATGCAGCATTCCAATGTCCACTGCAGCACTATTTATAATAACCAAGTTCTCAAAACAACTTAAGTGCTCAACAGATGAGTGAATAATTATGTGCTATGTATATATACACATATATATGTATGTGTGTATATGTATATATACATATATGTGTATACATATATGTATATATACATATGTGTGTATATACATGTATACACATACACATACATACACACAACTGAATACCACTCAGCTATGAAAAAATAATGGAATCTTGCCATTTGCAACAACATGTATAGAACTGGAGGGGATTATGCTAAACAAATACTAGATGATTTTACTTATATGTGGGATATAAAGAAACAAAGAACAGATAAAACTAAATCAAAACAGACTCTAGAAATATGACTACGGAATTGAGGCTACCAACAAAATACTTTTTAAAATAGCAAGGAAAAACATTTTAAAATTAAACACATTTTTTTTAAACAGCAAGGATAAAATTATGCAGAAGTTACACCTGGCTGTAAACTATTTTTGTGGAAAAAACAAAACAAAACAATACTATCAGAAGGCAGCTGGGAAGGCACTGGGAAGAGTGATCAGTGAACTGGGCTCAATTTGCTCACCAAGATCTTCCTCCCTGGAAAATATACTACGCAGTTTTTGCCCAGATGGATCCACGTTAGCATCCCTTTACCAGTCCAAACAGCAGTATTTCCTTCTGAGAGTACTTCCTTCTAGCCACAAAATTTCTCTCTCAACTCCCTCCCTCAAAATACTTGTTACCTTTCTTTTAAGTGATTTTGTAGTATATTTTATCATAGTATTATACACTCTACTTTTCTTTATTCTTACTGTAGTAAGAATGTAGTAATAGGCATTGGAGAAGCCAATATGATTATAATAGTCATTGATTATCAAGAAGTCTACAGTTCAATGGGGAAGACATAATTTTTGTAAATCAATCAAGAGGTAACTATTTGGTCATAAAGGTTTTGCTGAGATGGATAATGCAGGATACTCTAAGAGGATATTTCATAAGACTAGAATGAGAAAGATGATCTTTCTGAAGAAGTAATCTTTACCCTGTGTCCTGAAGGATGAATAGGAGTTGGCAGGTGAAGACTGGGTGACAGAGCACATAAGACAGAGACAAAGGGTGACTCAAATGGTGTGGATCCCAGAGCTTTCTAATAACAAAGTTATCAGTTCGAGTTGAGAGAAGTGTGGGACACAACACTGTACAAGTTATGAGAAGGGAAGAATGTCTAGGTCATTTTAGGAATGATCTCTTCTCCCAAGTATGATGAGTATTATAATCACAAAAATGACTTGGTAAGATTAGTTTTAGTCTTCAAGAATACAGACTGTGACTTTTGAATCATTAATTTTTTTTAAAGATTTATTTATTTATGCAAACAAGAAGTGGAGTGTAGGCCAGAGGTGTAGAGTGGTGAGAGAATTCACCAGAGACAGAGTGGGGAGCAGATCAGGCAGATTGACTGAAGTACACTGCTGAGGGGAGCAGGAGGGCAAGACAGGAGAGTTCTGCTGCCCCATGTGGGAAACCCCCTGGCCAGGGACTGAACTCATGCTGCAGTGGCTGCAGATGGCTTCATAGTGCTGAGACTTAACCTATTGCACCACCAGGGAGGCCCTGAATCACTGATTTTTCATAACCTTTCCAAACAATTCGTTACATTATAGGTTATCAGAAAATATTCTTTGAATGAATAACCTATTTGTTAATTATTTTATTTTTTATCTATTAATCTTAGCCACAGATTTTACTGACCCATCTGTGATGACTGACCTCTATGAAGGCATTATATTAATAAGAGCTATTGCAAGAGGGAGTGAAACAGAGAAGAGGTAGAGGCAAATTAAAGTTCAATGAAAATTTCTTACCAAGTAGGATATGCATGAATGACGATACATGGATAGATTAGTGGTTAATTCCATTTTTTGTAGCAAAAACAAAAAAAAATAATTCTTAAGATGTGATAGCAAATTTTTATAAAAGAAAAAGATTACAGTGATAATATTTCCTTCTGCATTCTGCAACTGAAAATGTATAGCATGGCTACTGGCAGTCCTTGTTTGTTTTGTCTATGGAGGGGGTACTGAAACAAGTCATTTAGTATTTGTCTATATAAAATAAGTCTTACTTTCTGTTTACTCTGAATCAACTCAGCTTTTCAAACAATAATCGCTAACTCTAAAGTCTACTTAGGAGTCCTGACTTACAAATGATAACGAAGATAAAGGAGGAGATGGGCAGAAATCTACAAGACAGGATATTAAAAGAAAGACGGAAAGGAAGGGGAAAGGGAAAAGGAAAAGGAAAAGGAAAGGAAAGGAAAGGAAAGGGAAGGGGAAAGGAAAGGGGAAAAAGGGAAAAAGAGAAAAAGGGAAGGGGAAAGGAAAGGGGAAAAAGGGAAAGGAAAAAGGAAAGGAAAGGGAAAGGGGAAGGGGAAGGGGAAAAGGGAAAGGGGAAAGGGGAAAGGGGAAAGGGGAAAGGGGAAAGGAAAGGAAAGGAAAGGAAAGGAAAGGAAAGGAAAGGAAAGGAAAGGAAAGGAAAGGAAAGGAAAGGAAAGGAAAGGAAAGGAAAGGAAAGGAAAGGAAAGGAAAGGAGGAAGGGAGGGAGGCAGGGAGGGAGCAACAAGCATGGGTAACGGTCTTAATGTATAAGTAAAATACTGCAGGACACATTTTAAAAACCAATGGTTACCCTCTAAGCCCTCAAAAGAAAAAGAATAATCACCTAGGCATTCAGGAGAGACAGCCAGGTAGAGCAGATACTTCTTCTGATATTAAATTGATGCGTTTGTCTGAAAGGGACCAGCTTGGGTCACAAGTCATTGCTTCTTTAAACAACTTAATTATGTGTGCTAGTAACTTTGTAGGGAAAAAAAAAAAAAAAGACAAACTAACAGTAGTGTTACAATCTTAATTCATTATTTAAGCTTATTTTTGTTTCTAGTGAGTTACCATGCATTGGAAGAGTGGAGGACTGCCATTTCTGGTATACCTCTTAATTAAAGTTTTCTTTAAAAAAATCCCTGTTGCCAGAGAATAGCTACAGCTTTGGCAGAGGCAGTGCTAAGTTGCTCAATATGGCTCTGTTCCAGAGTATGTCAATCTTAACCTCTTGGAGGATGATTAGCAGAGAGGGGATAGTTAAACCTTTGTTCCCATTCATTCTCAGCTTCTGCTGGGATTGGCAAATACTATAGTAACTATTGTTTAAGGAGTAACTGTCTACTAGAAACTGAACTAACACCATTACTCCTTTTAAGTAAGGCACCAATCATCAATAATGGCTTCCTGTCACTCTAGACCTGGCTGATTGTTCACCAAGGGCCCCAAAGGGGAAAGAATATTATACTTACTATCTTCTCCAGATATCAACATCTTACATTTCCTTTCCATATTATAGTTCTGCTAGTGCTAATAGAAAGTGTCAAAACAATTCATGGGTCATTTGTGTAGCAGAACATGAAAGAATAGATATTAATAAGAATTTAATATATACATGGAATATAAATTGTTAAATTAATTCATTACTTAAATAAAACTGAATCATAGGAAACATGGACCTACAGTATTAAAACATGAAAAATGTTAATGACCAAAAACTCCGACTTCATTGTATTTTAGGTCTTAGTGTCCATGTGCTAAGTGTTTGAAATTATTTTTAGTGCTTCCAAAAGTTCCTTGAGATAACACATTTTATTCATGGCCGAAAATTATTCTAAAGTACGGTTTGGTAAATTATAAACAGAAATAAACCTATTATACATGTAAGTCCTGGTAAAATAATTTATCAAAATGAAGTAAATAAGCAATATTAAAAATCACTAATAAAATGTAATTATTATTTGTTTTTAATTAAAATTCCATCCTTTAAGTATATTCCTTTCTACTTCTGGAATTTTGCACATAACTCAAATTATCTATCGATTCAAACAAAAACTGTCTTGTATCTTAAGAAAAAATAAAAAGCAAAAACAGACCAAGTACTAAGCAAAGAGTTTACATACTTAGTTGTTAAGATTCATGCCAGAACCAGGTCTCTTTATTCATTTAATAAATATCTGTTGGTCACCAGTAATGTGTCAGGCATAGTTCTGGGTGCTGAGAAAAAAAGATAGTTACATACAAAATGCCTTCCCTGATTGAGTTTACATAGACTACTACTACAATATTATTTTAGCATGTAAGATGTTTTACCTTTGCATATCCAATAACTTCTCAGCTGTTATTATTGAAGAGACCACACAAATCTAAATAATAGGGACTTCTGGCATCAATCTTACAGTAACATATATATTATAACACTTGGCACAAACTGGTGACTATATATTTTTTTGCCCACAAGAGAAAGGATAGATAACACTGTCACTTGTGTGTAAAATTTTGGACAGCTAAGTAATATAGATTTAAATTAAAAATGGCAGATGCACTGACTTGAAACATAATGGTTAAAGTGAGCCTTTATTCCTTTAATGTTATGGTTAACTATTACGTAGCTCGAGTATTGTTTTAAGGTATGAAAATTATGACAACTGATGATCAATATTAAATGTAGTAGTCACTGCTTTCCTGATCATAATAGGAGTATTTAGTTGTCTATGAGGAAAACTCACACTAGTAATAACCCCAATTAGTTTTCATCAAGTGAATATTCATTCATGTGGTCTTGCTGCATTTGCAAGCATAGTAAGCATTCCATATGACAATATGAAAGTATTCACCACATGTACTTTTTTAAAGGCAAGAAGAATTTTCAATTCACTTTGAAATGTCATAATCAACCTCTTTTGATTCTAAAGACTCAACATTCTGAAGACACTGGGTGTGTCAAGGAAGAGAAAAAATGACTATTACACATAAATGATGCAAAACATCTACATAAAGAAAAATGAGTACATTAATTGGATGTTTTAAAAATGTAGCTTAAGAAACTCATATATGAGGATGTTTATATTACTGCTGACTTCTTCACTCTTTCCAGGGTGTACCAATGCTATTAAAATAAGGACATAATGTGAAAAAAAACTACATTCTGAGGAAATAGTTTCCTGATGTTCTATCTCCTCCCCAACTTCTGCCCTCCCAAACTGCTACTATCAAGTAAATAAGCAAGGAAACAAATAAATTTAATTATTTTCTAAACTGTGCAAAAAATTAAACAGAATTATAGATGCAAGTAAAGTGATAATAAGCAGTTCTCTTACTGAAGCACACCCAAAGGGATTGCTCGGGCTTTATCAGGTAGTTCTAACTATAGACATATGTGGTGTTAGGAAAGTAGATTACAGAAAAAGAAAAGGTTACTGTGTGGCCTGTCTCAGTGGATCTGATATTTTGTACAGAAAGTGTGACTAGATATACAGTTAACATGCTAAACTAAAATTGCTACAGAATCCAGAGAAAAGTGAAAAACTATATATAGTCCTATTTTATAAGTCAAATCCAAGTTCACCAATTTGAAGGCAGGCTCTAAGATGTTAACTAAGTCTAGTCTCAGTTTGGAACTTTATTTCCTGTTTGGAACTTTATCTCCTGTGATGTATCACTGTGGTTGACATTACATCTGTAGCAGTAACTTAACTTGCATTTGTTCCAAAATGAATTTCATGCTCAACTTGTTTTTCTTAATTAAACTTCCTTTAGCAGTCCCTAATATGTATATTATTAAAACTCATTAGTCCTATTCATGCTTGCCTGTCATTTTTGGGCTACACATTCATATACTGAAGTGCTCTATTGCTAAATATAGGGGGAAAATTAAATAATAAATATGGGAACTTGAACGTTTTATGAGTGTCAGGATGAGAGAGTGCCTGCAAGGCCCATAAGGTTTCACACAAAAGAGGCATTACTGCTAAAGCTAACATGCTGACACATCTCTGATCTATAAAGTCTGCAGTAATGGCAGCAGTAAAGCGTTTGCCATTGACTAGAATTTCTCTTACATACAACGGAAATAGGCACAGAAGAGATTATACTGACTGTTATAAAAAGAATTCATATAAAAATCCCCCAAAAGTTTAATGTCTAATAATTTCAAATGCCTGGAATGATTTACTAGTTTCCTCTGACTTCAGTTAAGCTTAGAGTTGACAGTCTTTCTCTTTCACAAGATTTGTTACCAAATGGGTGTGTACTTTGGCTCCTTGTGCTTGAGTTTGGGGGGGAGGTAAAGGCAGAGATAATTCATACCCTCATAGCAAGATGGCCATATTTAACACTGTCACAGTGATTTCATTAATAACAAAGCAAAAATAATCAAACCTGCTACTGTTAAGGAACCTTCTTAGAAATAGTTGAGAATGTTGCTATCCCACAAAATTTAGAGGTTAGCCACCTCAAAATGCTTTAAATTACCTTTTTAAAAATATTTTGAAATGCATCATAGTTTCATTCATGACCATTCATTATTTCAATTTTCTGGACTTTGAAAAATTGGGATATTAAAAATTGAAATTTTAAATTAACTGAAAGATTTTCTTGACAATTCTTGATAAAGCAAAAGTGATGGAAGATTTTCATTTGAGATGCCATGTGTTAAATTTCAATAAGTTATTAAAAAACAAGTATCGTCCTTTTCATTTTGTTTTTAATTAGGAGTAGAGATTTCCTTTTTAAACGTTGTCTAATGTAGAATAACATAAAACAGTATTTAATTGTCTCAAAATCATGGGAGGAAGCTTCAATAAATGTGTTAGCTCCCCATAAATGTTAGGCCACTTAGAACACCTGGGAGGCTCTTGAGTATAGGTGCAGCTGTCAAACTACTCAGGGGCCTGCAACATCAGCCTTCCCATAGTGGTAAGCTTTGGGGTATCCAAGGCCATTTCTTGTCACATGCATTAGGAACTATGCTTGCCATTTTCAGGGCTAACTGGTTCTCAATTGAGGACCTCCATCTCTTTGCTCCAAATTAAATTTTGCATTTATTCTGAAACAAAATGGGACAATTAATCAAGGACACCATGGTTTTTTAAATAATCACAACAAAAACATGTACTGGATAAGGTAGGTCAAAATGTAATGAATTTCTAAGCGAAGTCTGTGAGTTTTCAATTGTTACTCTCCATTTACTGGCTACAGTTTTAATTTTCTTTTGTGGGTGGTAGCTTTGCTTATTTCTACTTCCATTGTTACTGACCTTCCAAAGTGGATTTACTACCTACAGAGTTTATCAAAGTTTTGTGTAGGAACTGCTTGTAAGAACCAAAGTAGGCCCAACCTTCCCCTTTTACTTTTACTGTCAAAAGAGAATGGAATAAGGAAATAGAAATTATTGATTATTCTTGACAGAGAAAAATACTGTTCAGCCACTATAAAGGCACAATCAACTGAGTCTTCTGCCTTAGCACTATGACACATGCCAAGAGCCCTGTTTCTCTGGCTGTGAAACATGCAAATTAACTTTTAACAGGCCCTCCTTTTTTATGTTTCCCATACTCCATCTACTTTTATATTAACATATTATTCTCTAGTAACCTGAAAAGGAGAAATTCCAGCCTACCTCCCATTCTCCTTTATTACTTATTTACTATTATTTAATATGCCATTTGCTTGCTGTCTGACCTTACTAATTTAAACTTTGGGGAAAAAGATATTAAATAGTAATGGATCATGTGGCAGATCAGTAGCTAGAATATAATACACAGAATATCCATTCTTCTAGTTCATTCTGCACATGAACCATGTGACTTAAAGCTTTTTTAAAAAAGGCAAACCAAGACTCTCACATAGCATTTGAACTTTTGTAAAATATTCTATCATCTTTAGATAAGCTTAGATAAGCTAGTTCCTATTCTGCAGGAATAGTAGATTTCTTGGGATACAAAAGTTATATATTTTGTTTTTTTATGATACAAAAGAAAAAGGGGTAGCTTTGTGCTTGTTTCAGAATTTAGATTTAAGAAACACACATATGCACAGAAATCCAGGAAGAAAGCTTGGGGAGAATCCTTTTTTAATATTAGAATGTTTGCTATAAATGGAATTCCTGAAATAAGTACTGGAACATGAGTGCTTCAGATGACATTGAAGAGTTGCCTTTCAATGAGTTCACACATAATGGTGAGCCTTCAATGATAAGTCCTAAAGGCACATACATACATTTTATAATCTGCAAACAGAAACCTCTAAAAAAATCGATGCTTTCTTTAGAAGATTAAAATATCCAAAACACACTATTTCATATTTCAACGAATATCTATTTCCACTTTACTATAATTCATTTGACTGTCGAGAGGTCTAAAATTTAATGAACCGGTCTTAAGCAGAAAAAGTCAACTAAATCACGATGCTCAGGTGGTTAAGGTGTAATGTGTGTGGGTGTGGGGGGGTGCTCCCTATCCTATGTAACACATCTATGTACATCTATACACATCTTTTAAATGAATCAGTTCATCCTATATAATTCTTCTGAAGCTATATGGACTCCAAAATTGGTTCAGAAAATGTTTTCTGGATTCCAAAGCAACTTTGAGCTTCCTAACTCAATTAATATTCACTCATTTGAGACATTAATTTTAATTATATTCACTGAAATTAATTTTCCTCCTTCAAATAAAAATGAGTTTTCTTAAGAACTGCAGACTAAAACAATAAAAAGGCAAATAAAAAAAAATCCCCGAATTCAACTGCAAGAAAATGTCTGGGTACTCGCGCACAGCTCTGAAAGAAAATCTAGTAAGTGGCAAGGCAGCCGGCGTAGATGCATCAGAAATGCAGCCTGGCGCACTTGCCAGCCTGGGCCCTGGGCGAAAAGGCTGCAAAGCCTTCTTGGGTCTCGTCCAACTTGAAGAAAGTTACCTCGGACAGTATTATGCAAAGGAGTGCAAGTGAATTACAAGGCAACATGTGTGGCCAGTCACCCACTTCTGTCTCTATCCGGTGCAGCGACCCTGTAACCCTTTAGTGTTTGGCTGAGAGATGGGGGAGGCAGGAAAGAGAGGGAGGGAGAAGGCAGTATGAAAACGGCCAATTCACCCTGCAAAATTCCCGTTACAGCCCAGAGAGCCGCCGAAACCACGGCGGAGACAGCAGCGATTTCTACTTGGGCTTTTCTCTGAGCACATGCAGGTTTTCAAGGCATCCGCTGGCTCCTCTCAAAGTATCACTAGGAAGAAAGCACTGAATGCAAAAAGAATCCAACTGAGAGAAATTCAATGCAAAGTTGAGAGCTTGCAGGGGTTGCTGGGCTTCCCCACCGACGCCACAATACGAGGTTTTAAAGCTCGTTCTAGGCAGTTCCCTAGCGATCCACCCGGAGATGCGTGAGGTGGTTTCACATCCCCCTTCTCTGCCCATTTCACAGGCACCGCGTCCGCAGCACCTTCCGCTCAGTGGCACACGTAAACCCAGGCAGCCCCCTCCCAGGAAGACCCGGAAACTTACCCTTAGTAAGATAAATCCACAGTGGAAGCCCCCTCATCTTCCCCCAGTACCCTTCCAATAATTCAAGGAGACAGTTTCTACAACACTTCGCCGTCAAATGCAAGCTGAATTGGTCAAAGTATTTACCAGTTTCTGGAAGCTTTTTTGCAATCTCGAGAACCCGGTAATTCTTGTTTCAGAATTCAAGATGCTTCCTTTATTTATTTTTTTCTTCTTTAAGCAACCGCAACCTCAGTTTTGCGCCCCCCTCCTTTTTTTTTTTTTTTTATTCACCCACGGACACTTCCAAAACGTGACGATTGATCCTTTTTTCTCTCCAGATGCAACCAAGATCCAGAATCCTTGAGACCCAAAGCCACCTCCATGTAAATCCGACCATCAGGCAAGAAATACAAAATGATCAAACAACGTTACTTCTTTCAGCTGCAATCAGATAACCCTACTAATCCAATAGATGTATCTCGATTGGAAATTGACCTCAAAACTGAATCCTTTATGCTGATGTCCAGTAGGGCGATTTCGTAGCTCTATTCAGGCGACCGAAAGAACTGTGGTTTCTTTCTTTCTTTCTTTCTTTAATCTTTTTGGATTCTGGGTGCACTGCTCGCAAAAAAATGCCGAGGACCCTGGTTTTCCCCTAATATAGGTTTCTACTCCAAATCGGTGCAGGATGAAAAATGGTACAAAGATACCCCTAGTGGCTTGAAGTGATATTGCAGGGATCTCACTTTTTTTTTTTTTAATCCCCTCTCACCTTTTTCCCCCCTTGTCCTCTGTAGATAACTAGCTGCTGTAGTAGTTAAACAAGAAGGCTGAATGGAGATTAACATGAATAGCATATGACTATTTGAAAAAATCGTCTGATCTCCCTTCTTTGTTTTTCTTTAAAGGTGACTGTAACTGTGCTTCAGTCCCCCCAGTTTTCAATAGTATATTTCTACTGAATTTTTTCCAACATTTCGTAGCTAAAATGCCAATTTGGGGCAACCAGTGATTTCAAAGAAAATGTTTTTGTTTCTTGAATAACTATAGATATTAAAAAAAGTTGCAGCCTTTCTGAGATATGCTGCTTTTTGAAAGCCCTTAACATTTTGTTTCCATAAAAGGTATATGATTCTGGATATATATCTTTAAAACTTTTCTCATTCCAGAGGCTTCAGTTTACTCAACAAAGAAGATGATAGCTGCTGTGAGCCTGAGGTTAAAGAGCAAGACCTAAGGGTTATTATGTAGATTTCAATGCTGCTTATCAGAAACCTTTTCAATTAAACAACCTCAAGATTACAACTAGCACTTTGGTGTGTTTTAGAGAAAACCATGCAAAACAATGAGTTTCAGGACTCTGTTTAGGCAGCAATACTTCAGAAACTTAACTGTCCATAACACTAACCCAGTGATCTTTTTACAAAAGAGGATACTGACTCTATAGGATCATGGAAGGGTTGAGATTGCGCATTTCTAACAAACCCTCTGACTATACTTAAGTTAACAAAGTCTTGAGAAAACTTTGTAAATTGGATTCACTTACATACTGGTGGGGGCAGTATATCCTTTTTCGTAACTGACTAAATAAGTCTTTTAGAGTATGAGCTGACAAGCAGGCAAGAGACCTTCCTTCTAACACTGATTTTACCATTAATTGGCTATTTGACATCAAGTAGTAACTTTTGGCCCAAGGTTAATTGATCTATTGAAATTAAAGAGTAAATTCAAATAAATGAACAAAGATATAACTTCCTGAATGGAATTCCATATTGTAAATTAATATTAAAAGTAATTATTATTAAAAAACACATCTTTTCATGGAACTTGAAAAGTCCACATTAAAAAGTGCTTGTAAAAGGACAAAATTTGTCAATACAGTTTTGACGAGCACGGTATGGGGGATTTCTATATTAACTATTAAGGCTCAGTATAAAATGACAGTAGCTGAGGTAATATAGATTTGGTTCAAGGATAGAAAGTAATTCAATAAAATAGAAAGCTCAGAAGTACATCTCTGCATATATGGAAACTTGATAAATAACAGGTGGCATTAGACAGCAGTAAGGAAAGCTGAGTTATGCAGGCAATATATAAGGCATAATAAAAAATTACATTACACCTCTCAACTTCCAACCTAAATGTGTATTTAAGGTTAGAAAAAAATCCTAAAAACTATTGAGAAAAATTTTTAAAAATTATAGGAGATAGTTTTATGACTTTGGACAGATGGGAAGAGAAGTAATTATCAAAAATTAATATAAAAGAACAAATTCATTCCATGAAGGAAAATTTTTAAATTTGATATTAAAATGAAAAAAGTTACCTATATTAAGAAAGGCAGAGACTGAGTGAAGATATTTGCCATGCATATGATCTAAGAAGGATTAGTATCAAAATACATAAGGATTTCTTATAAATCTTAAAGACAAAAATATGAGAGGAAAAAATGAGACAAGATGAGCAGTCAAGTGACAGAACCTCTTCTCATCCTCAATGTCCAGTGAACATCAGAAAAAGGTACTTATTTTCTCTAGTAATTAGAGAAATGCAAGTTTAATAATGAGATCTAATTTCATAGCTATAAAATTGGCAAACATTTATAAATACAGTAATGTGAAATATTAATCAGGATATGGAAAAGCTATGGAGAGGATATAATAGCAAAAAAACTTCAGAGAGTAGTTTAGTAACTGAGTATTTTCATATTCTGAAATCCAGTCTCTACACTGCTGTGTATTTCTATATGCATGTACATAAATTATACATTGCAGAATTACTTGAAAGAGAAAGAAAAAAAGGAAAGGCTAATCTAAATATCTTTGGATTAAAAAGTGGACAAGTAATTTAAAGAATATTCACATAACATAATATTACATGAAGTACAATAAAAAACACGTGCACTATAGCTATTTGAGTTAGTATAGATACATCTCAAAAATGCAATGTGAAGCAGCAGTAACAAAATCAGATAGCAAAAAACTTGTTGGGGGTTAATCCTATTTGTATAAAAAGTGTAAAGTCATACAAAATAATTGTATTAATTTTGAGCACATATATATATATATATGATATTGAGAAACATGAAATATAGGAAGTATGTTACTTCTGTGCAGAAAGCTTGAAGCTAGTGGAATTATGAAGGGATCACAGAGCAACCAAATCTGCAGTGCTTTATTTCTTAGCCTGTATCTTAAGTATACAGGTGTTTATGATACCATATATAAATTGTATGCCTGAAATACTTCACTAAAAATAAATATTTAGAGTAGATTTTTATGACCCCTTATAGTATTAGAAAATTTTCTAGCTAAGATAAGTATATGGCAGAAGTGAAAAAAAAGAAGTATGGGAGTTAAGAATTTCATAATGAACTTTCTGTATAGAGATTTAAAAAATATATATCTGTAGCACTTTTTATTTTTAAGAAGTAAAAATAAAGAGATATTTATCTATTTATATAATGGGTATGAACATTTCTAGCTAGAAAACAAAATCATCATCTAAATGATAAAAGTGTGGTTGAAAAAAAAAGGGAACTTTAAAATGGCTTTTTTGTATTTTCTTTTGAGAGATAAGGCCTCTAAAATTGTGAAACAGGCAACCAATTGATCATGTTCAGTTCTGGCCAATTAACTGGAAACCACCAAAGCAGCCTAAGTCAAACTACTACACAAGAGAAAATTCTTCCAGAATATTTACTATACAAGTGAGCTCAAATAAGGAGGCACTGTTGGTATGAAATATGTAAATTAGAAATCTCACCATTACAATGTACAAGACACCAAATATAGAAAAAAAGAACCTTTTACGGCCCAATATTGGAAGTAAAGTCCCTTATAATGTAATTAATATCATTCAACTCACACTGAACTCAGGGAAGACACCTGGACAAATCACCAGCAACTGATTTTAAGTCATTCAAAACTGCATTCCTAGACAATAACCAAAGGAGGTGTGTGAGGACAATTTAATTTCCTTTAATGGTAGTCCAGACAAAAAGAAAGAAACAGATGTACTGAGATTTAGTAAAGTTGACATATTCTTTCAGCAATCACCTACTGAATACCTCTTGCACAACATGAAATATATCATAGGACAGAAGACTCACTAAAAACAATCACTATAAACTCCTAATCTACTATTGATAATTAACTTGACAATTGTAAATGGTCAGTGGTTACTTTGAATGAATATTTTAGCATCTATATTGAAGAATTATTATATATTTATATAGAATTGGAAAGTTCATTTTAGTATGTTTAAATACTAACTGGTTTGATGGGATTAAGGTAATCAATGAAGAGGCAAGAGCGAGAAAAGGACAGCAGTAGTAGGATGAGAATCAAATATGAAATGCAACCCATTTCTCTTACTGGTGATTTACTTTACATAGAGGATGGGAACTTACGTAATCTTTGTAACCCTCATAGTACACCTAATTTATGAATAGATGTGGCATGTGAAGAAAATCAATTAATCCTCTATATTGCATGGTTTACAAATCTCTTTTCAAAAAATAAAACTAATAGAGAAGTAAAAAATTAGTACAGCTAATAAAAAATAATGAGAAATGGAAGGCCACACAGGAATAGCTAACTAGAGTGCCAACAGGGATATAAGATCCCAATTAGATTATATCATAAAATTAAAACTATGCCATACCTCATGATAGGATTATAAATCCTATTTTGGTTTCTATACTTTAAAGAAATTTTAAAAAAGAGAGATACCAAATAGATCCTCTAAAGAAATAACATGGTTCAAACAAACAAACAAACAAAAAAATGGATGGGTAACTATTAAATTGCTGCTTTAAATATAAGTCATTTTAAAATGAGGTGTTTTTTTTTTTTTCTTTAAACAACTGATATAAAAGTTCATCTTTTGTGGCAAGGTCAAATCAAATAAGTTCTGCCTTGGAGTAAACATTTTAGGAAGTTAATAAAGTTTGGTGTTCTTTATCTGAGAAAATAAATAGCATATAAAACAGATTTTTAAATCAAGTCCTGGGAATAAATTATTCCTCTACCATCTTTGGAACTCCCCTGGTGTAATCTCATTTTAAGTGCTCAAGATTTGAATCTAAATGAATGGCAATTGGGACTTATGAAAAGCCTAAAAATGCAGTGTTGCAACATAACAATACCTAACTACTGCAAAGGTGCCTGTTTCTGAAGAGGTTCTTTCTGCTCACACAATCCTGCTTAATTAGAAAAGACTACTTAAAACACTTGACTGATACTGAACATTTCAGGTGTGTATTAGGAGAACACACCTGCGTGAATAGTAAATTTATCAGGTTCATCTTTATGTGTCATGGATTCAAAACTGGTAATGGAAACCAAAGAAACAATGATCAACTCTAGTATGAAACTGTCAAATAAAAAAAGGGATATTCTTCATCAAGGTTCGTCTGAGATCCTGAAATACATTTATTTGCAAAGCTCAAGGGCTTAAGTTACAAGGAAATCCATATTTTCAAAGCAAATTTAAATCATTTTCAACTGTTAAAATACTCCAATATTGGTGCCATTATACTAATAATTAAAAATCTGTTTTGTTTCTTTTTGAAGTTCCATATATTCATCAACATATGTACATGCCACTTATTTATATTTAATTGCTACAATTATTCATTTTTTAAAATATGTGAATTTTCAACTGTGATTTTAGTTAATAATTTAATACATTTTAAATATTTTGAGTTTTATATAATTGAAATGTATGTAACTGAAAGATTGAATAGTATCTCTTTATTCTTTTAGTACTAAAACGCAACCAAAAAACCAAACTATTGAACATCAACAATTATGGTTTATTGTATAGTATCAGTTGAGTTTGTTGCCAACAATCACAAAACTGTAAAAGTTGACCTAAGTATGGAAAAGCCACATGAAAATTAATGTCCTATAGTTCAAGCTGGAAAAGGAAATTTTTAGTTGTAGTACAATGACCTTGTCATCTCATTGACTTCAACCACAGGTTGGGTACTCTTCACTCTCTGGATAGGAATTTATGCTAAATACACTATTAGAAGTAAACTCTAGCTTGGATTTTTCAATTAATGATTTAATGAACATCTCCTACTTTTTCCAAAATATTAAATAAACTTTTAATTTAAATGTCATCTCTGAAAGAAATAGCTATTTCTTTTTTCTATCTCCCTCTTGCTGTCTCCCTCACTCTTTCAAGATTTATGAACACATTAATCTGACTCTACTTAATTTTATTTATATCAAGCTAGGGATTATCATAAATGCTTCAAAAGAATGATTTTTTTTTAAGTCACTCACATTTGATTTGAAACTTGACTTTTGGTTGTATGTGAATAGACCTCTTTCTGATGATCTGGAATAAATAGTAGAATGACATAATTAAAAGAATGATGAAACCATATTACATTTTACATTTAATGCATAAAAAGTTGATGAGCCTTAGGCTTAAATCATGACCTTCAGTTTAAGCATTATAGCTTTTTTCTATAAAACTGGCCAAACTTCTCAAAAAATTAGCAAGCTAATAAATGGTGTTTTGTTATAAAATATTAAATCTTGACTATTTCAAAACTATACTCAGAGACAGAAAGGAAATAAAGAAAAACAATGATTTTTTGGAAGTAGATAATGCAAAAAACGTAATGTCAAAAAAGTTCAAGGCAAACTTTGTTGTCACAGACTACCAGTATAGTTTGTGTTAATAGAAATATTATATATTATGATGGAATGAGCATATAATTGTTGGTTACCTGTATTACATTACACTAATTCACACTGCACATTCTCATCATTAACAAGCTTAACAACAGACATAGGACACATAGCTAAAATGAGTTTCAGCTAGATTCAAACTAATCATTAAAACATAGACTGCACTTGAAATATGGCTCAAAGATTTGTAGTTTTATATTCATTATATACAATCTAAACATCTTCTTTTGCTAAATGGGAAAAAAGAAAATCAGGAAGGCAAATTAGTGACTTAAAATAAATTACACTAAGGTCAGTGTCTCAGCTATTGAGAAGCCATTGTACCACAACACAACACCACACTATTTTTAAAGTATAGTTGTTGAATATTATAAAGTGCCATTATTTCTAAAGTACTTGACCACAACCAATTTTTCAAATGTAATTAACAAACAAACCAAGAATGCACAACATTAAATATACTTAATATAGTAAGCATATTGCCTCTCCAAAGATCTCCACCTTCTAATGTCTGGAATCTGAAGTTACTTTATAGGATATAAGAGACTTCACAGATGCTTTTAGATTAGAAATGCTCAAAAGGGCCCAATGTAAGCACAAGAGTCCTTAAAAGAGGGGGGCAGAACGATCGGATTCAGAGTAAGAGATGTGATAAAAGAAATAAAAATCAGATATATAGTTTTGAAGATGCTATACTACTGGCTTAGAAAAGGGAGGAAAGGGCCAGATACTCAAAAATACAGGTGACTTCTAGAAGTTGGACAAAGCAAGGAAATGAATTATAAAAACATCCAGGAAAAAAAAGACAACCTTTGCTAACTCACTTTCAACTTCTAATTCCTGAACTGCAAGTTACTAATTCTGTACAGTTTTATGACAGTATTTTTATGGGTTTGTTACAGAAGCAGAAGGAAACTAATGCACTTAGTTAAAAATATTAATAGTATTCCAAGAAAGAGTCAATATTATCCAACAGAAACATAATATGTGCTACAAGGGAAATTTAAAATTTTCTAGTACATTTTAAAAAGAAGAATCCTGATGTGAAATTATATTTAACAATATATTTCATTTAACTAACTATATAAATATTATCATTTCAACATATAACATTACCATAAAATATTAAAGAGATTTTTTTTTAATTTTCTACACACAGTTCAAAATCTTATGTGTGTATTGGATATCTAGAGTACATCTCAATTTGCAATAATTCCATTTCAAGAGCTCAATAGCCACATAGGACTAGTAACTATGATGTTGGATGTGAAGCTTTAGACCATAAAAAACAAATTAAAAAGAAAAAGTCATTTATTATTCTACAGATGATTCTCATATTACTGTAAAAATCTAGGTTAAGAACAATAAAAGCATCTAAAAAAGTCATATAGTGGGAGAGTCAATTTTCTGATAATTTTGTGCTTGCAAAGTTAATTTACAAAGAAATGTGAAACAACAACAAAAATAATACAGAAGAGTATGATTACTTAATGATACTGAATTGTCTGATGTTTGTGAAAAATGCTACAGATTATAGAAAAGAATTTTCTCTGAGACTTTCAGAGACAAGAAGATAACCAAAGAGAGGATAAGACTGACATTGCTTAGGGCCAACTATGTTATATGAACAAATGATGAAGAGAAAAACAAACTAGTAAATTCAGGCCTCCAATTTCTCAATGGAGAATGGTGTTTGAACACAGGAAAAAAAAAAAAAAAAAAAGATGATAAGAGAAATGGTAAGAAAGCCTGAAGGTGATTTAAATTAGTTTTAAGATTCCAGATCCAAATAAGTTACTTATTAGGATAATGAAATATTTTTTTTAAGATTTATTTATTTATGCATACAAGCTGGGGCTCAGGCCAGAGGCTTGGGGAGGCGAGAGGGCCCACCAGAGACAGAGCAGGGAGCAGAACACGCAAATCGACGGAAACACACTGCTGAGGGAGGGGAGCAGTGGGCAAGGCAGGAGAGGTCTGCCACGCCATGTGGGACTCTCCCCAGCTGGGAGTTGAACCCGCGTCACCACTGCCGACAGCTCCACAGCACAGCACTTAACTGCTGCGCCACCAGGGAGGCCCCGGATAATAAAATATTTGAAGATGTGTTCTTACTACTAATATCTATTCTATTTCAGTCACCAAGTCTAGTGCCATGAAAATTGCTAACTATCCTGGTTTTAAATGGGGTTCCTGAAACTGAGACTTACTGTTCTTAATAGTAACTGAAATTCGAAAAGTACATGCTCACACGTGCTTGTTAAATTTATGCCACATAAGAAAAATCATATTTTACTAGAATTACCAAGGTAACAGATTAAAAATATTTGAATTGTGTATCTTGACATCATTAAGGCTTTTTATAAAAACTGATCATATATTTCTTCTGGGCAACATTGTGAAGTATGGACTTCATATTGTGAAGTATGAAGGTAGAGTTGTGTAGATCCTCTGAAAATTAAACAATCATTCAAAGTCATTCTACTGTAGCATCCAATGAATGTTATTTGATGTTCTCTTTGCCCTTTTTTGAAGATGAAAATTTCTAAAGGAATTTGTTTTGTAACCAGGTTTCTGCATTAAGTAATTTAGTCTAATGGCGGGTGTAAATGAGACATTTTTAGTATAAACCTGCCTTACGTCATAGACTTTTTGATTTTTTAAAGATCTATTTTTATTTATGCATACAAGAACTATGGTGCAGGCCAGAGGTGTGGGGTGGTAAAAGGGTTCACCAGAGGTGTGGGGTGGTGAAAGGGTTCACCAGAGAAAGAATGGGGAGCAGAACAGGCAGACTGACAGAAATACACTGCTGAAGGGAGCAGAGGGTGAGGCAGGAGAGGTCTACCGCGCCATGTGAGAATCTCCCTGGCCAGGCATCGAACTCACACCGCAGCCACTGATAGCTCCACAGTGGAGCGCTTAGCCCATGGCGCCACCAGGGAGGCCCACGGTCATATACTTTTAAATACGAAGATTATTTAAAACCATCACTGTTTGTGGTATCATGCTTTGTAGAGTTCTCCAATTACTTATTAATAAGGAGTTTGATATACATTATTTACACATTAAATTATAAATTGAATTTTATTTCAATTTAATCAATTTTGATATCTAGTTTCCTTCTGTGTCTTCTATTGCAATGTGGAGATCAAGGTCTCCTTAGTTTTGGTTTACTGACTGATAAAATATGAATATACCTATTTAGTTATTCAATCTTATTTTTTATCAAAAAGCATAATTTACTGATAGTATTTCAATTGCATTATGAAAAAATTTGGGTTATGAATACTTTTATATTCATAATTAAACTAAATTTAAGTTAAAATTTAAACTAAACTAAAATTAAATTAAAATAAAACATTCAAAATACAACTTATCGATCTTAGTTTGGGCAGCATACATTTCAAATGAACCTTTATGATGGCAATGTGCTTTCATTTTCATTTATTTTGATGATTAATCCTGAAAAGTTCCCTCTGACTTCTCTCCCCATTACATAAAGAAGTAAATCAGGAAGTGAATATAACAGACAAAGTAAAATAATAATAGTAACAACAATAATACAGAAAAGAAAAGAAAACCTCAAAGTAGCCTGCCTCCCTCCCTTTCTCATTCTCTCTTCCCTTCTATATTTCTTGTCTTTAATATACATGTAACACTTTACATAAAATGAAGTTATATACTATATAAAATATATTAATTTACATCAATGTAGTTAATACTCATAATATACATAATGTACAAATGAGATGCGTATTCTCATATGCCTATTATCTTTATAACATTCTAATCTACCTATTTGTTCTCTCAGTAGTCATGAGGGCATGCAGACTTAGTAGTTATAACAACAAAAACACTCATTTGCTCACTGCATCCTTTGTACCTAAATTTTCCTGTATTTTTACTTGTGTCTTTCAAGTTTGAAGGGCACCTATAATTTTTTTCATTTTTTACAGATCAGAAAACCTAAACCCAATAATACTAAATGGCTTTCTGCCATTAATAACAGAACAATAAGAGATTGCATTTAAATTCAAACTCAAGCCTCTTGTGCTTCATATTCCCTGTAAAGAGTGGTGAACTCAGAAACGCAGACAATGGATATTGACTCAGTAATCAGGACTTAGTACACTAGCATATATAAATATAATATAAATGTAATCTTTGGGCTGTCCCCACAGAAGTGGAAGGATCACATTTGAGAGAAAGGATCCCAAGCATTTCAAGAAGCATGACTAGTAACAGGACTTAGCTTAGCTTCAATCACCCCACTTCACATGGGTTAATGCTGCTGGCAGTTCAGAGTGCTCTCTGTAGTGAAGCAGGGTGATATTACCCATTGGGGAAACTGCACTATGTGCTCAAGTGAGGGGCTACAAGATGAAGGCATTGCTAAATATTCAACTTGGAAAACATTAGCAAAATCATTTTAAAGGATCAGTCATATGAGGAAAAAAACAAAACAAAACAAAAAAAAAAAAACCCAAACAGGTTGCCCAACCCAAACTCTGGGTTGTTAGCAAAGGTACAGATTTCAAGAATATCTGAAAAGTGCTCTCGCTAGAAACCACAGACAGAATCAACAAAGAAAAATGTAGCCAGATGCAACAGGAAGACTCTGAAAGCTTCATTCAACCTTAAGATAACAGAGGACCTAGTAACATGATTCTATATACAAAATAATCATTTTATTAAATAGCTCTGGTTAAGTCACTTCTCTGCTATTACCAGAAATGGTAGTTCATACCATGGCTGCCAATGATGGGAGAAGGGAAGGTTAAATATGCCCATCAGTGCTGGGTTTATTTCTCACAAATATATTAAATCAGAATCTCTGGAAATGTGGTTAGGTAATCCACCTTTTTAAAACACTCACAGATATTCTTATGTATTGCCAGAGTAAAGAATATTGACCCAGAGGGTATATTTCGATTCAACGAACAGTGACAAGGGCTTCTTAAACTGGACCCTACTAGTATAAAGCAAATGTGCATAGGATTTGCTTTAAAGTGGAAGCTAGGATCAGTTCCTGAGGTTGTAACTTGCTAATGACACTTTATTCGCTCTGAGTTCCTCTTAATCTACAACATGGGAATTGCAACAATATTTCTGGAAAAACAGAATTATTTATTTGCTCCAATCTTTAGATTTCCCATCCTTCAAGGGTAGAGGAAGGTCTTTTAACTTAAGACATATTTAAGTTTTTATATTAGAAATGATCAGTATTAATAGAATGGGTTATTGATTTTGAAAATATTCTACCATCACCACCACCAACAAAAACATCTAAACTTGTTCTCTAGAGCTTTGTAAGGAACATACTATGAACAGCAGGGATAAGCCCCATGAGTCGATGTGATAAGTGCTGAAGCAGAGATATCAATAGCACCAAGACAAGGAAATGTTCAATCATGTTTGGGATAATGTAAGGAGAAAGGGAAAGTACCTAAGAAAGGCTGAGTATGGATGATGAGTAGGTATTAATGAGATACTACAGGGGCAGAGAAGGATAATATTTTAAGAAAGTAAATTTGTTTTCTGAATTTGAGGAATTCATATAGCTTTATTAATAGCTATCACTAAAGAGTTTACTTAGCATGTAAAAATATTCTTACATAATATATGCTCATAGATTGAATAAATAACTCAAGAAAGACTCCTGGGCTATAGGGTTACCATTGCTTTCCACTGAAGTATATGTTTACTAATATTCATTTTTCCTTTAATGAAACTCATTCCGATACATCTTAAAAGCTGTGAAGAAAACTATCTATTATAGAGATTTTTATCTCACGTTTAGAGGAAATTGAGCTGAAAAAAAAAGTCAGGCAAAACCAACCAATAGCTAATCAATCACATCTGAATATTTGTAATATTGTCTTTCATTTGCAAAAGGAACAGATAATAATATACGGAGATAAAAATCTGAGGCAACCAGAAGGGGTAGGGAGAGTTCGAGGAGGGAGGGGGCCCAAAGAAACAAGGTAGTGGATTACTGGGGCTTTGGTGGTGGGCATGGTGTAAAAAATATAATTGTAGAGATATGAAATGATAATCCTGAAAACAACAATTAAAAAAATGACATAAACCAACTCTACTTCAATATATGTCAATGGAAAAAAATAAGTACATGATTTCATATTGAAAAAAAAAATCACTGTTTCCATATACATAGAAAAAAGCAGGACATGAGACGTGTGATATTCCCATTCCCATTCGCTAACCACAGCCTTCCTGCCAAGGACATCTTTAATACAAGGTATACTCAGTCATAGAGACAATTTCAACATAAGTAACATTTTCCTTAAAAAAAAATCAATCATTTATAAATTATAGTTCATTAATTATTTTAATGCATCTAATTTTACTAAAAAATAATGTTTTGAGATAGGAAAGATGATAATTTTTTTTTTATAATTAAAGAAACTGAGAGGAAAAGTGACTTCCTTAAGACCACAGAGGTGTTTATCAAGTGTAGAAATCAGAACTTGGAATTCCATTCTGAGTTCATTCTAATAATATACATTGCCATTTTTCCTAAATTGGCAGGGCAACACAAAGACCTAAGATAAATAGTCTTGTAGACTGCTTTTTTTTTTTTTAAAAAGATTTTATTTTATTTATACATACAAGCTTGGGTACAGGCCAGAGGCGTGGGGCGGCGAGAAGGTTCACCAGAGACAGAGTGGGGAGCAGAACAGGCAGATCAGAAATACACTGCTGAGGGGAGCAGCGGGCAAGGCAGGAGAGGTCTGCCGCACCATGTGGGATTCTCCCAGGCCGGGTGTCGAACTCGCGTCGCTGCTGCCGACAGCTCCACAGCGCAGCGCTCAACCGCTGCGCCACAGGGGAGGCCCTTGTAGACTGCTTTTTTTAATGTTAATCCAAGAAATATTTTATTTATTAAATACCTTATCTATGATACATATAACATGATTCAAAAACACAAATATACATCTTTGTAATATTTAATAAACAGATTTGTAATATTATCTTTCCTTTACCAAGGCAATATAGGTAATAATTCCCTGAAAATACAATGTAACATTTATGTAAAAGTTGCATTCATTTTGGATGAAATTTGATAAAAGTAAGAACAACATTTAAAAGCACATGTTGGATGAAAGAAACTGTATATGTCTGTCCTAAAAGAGAACATTTTTCTTTGAATTCCCACTTTAAAATTTCTCTCAGCACAGGTAATGAAGACCAATCACCAGTCACTAAAGATTTATAAAGGCCTTAAATCTTCAATGTTCATAACAAATGTCTGATTCCTAAGATGCAGCAGACCCTTGGTTTTCAAAATATTTATGGCTGAGATAATTTTGAACACACACACACACACACACACACACACAAAGCTAGCAAGCATTTCACATAAAAACAGATCTGATCTAGTAGATGGGAAGAAGGTAGGGGACTTGATCTCTTTCCACTATGTTCCTCCATTCCCCTAGGCATAAACTCCTAGGAGGGCAATATGGAGGACCATTTGAAAACCAAACGGTCCTTTCATAGGTAAGGGAAGAAAACCTTCAGAAATCAAATGATTTAGCCATGAAGCTCACCCAGTTAGTGTCATCATGTCTCTTAATTCTCAATCAAGAGACTTAAGTGGAGAATTAAGTGTTGACAGCTTCAGTAGTCACCTGCTTTTTTGTTCTGCAATCTCTCCTGCCACACACTGCTTCTCTAAATGTGAGTGAATTATGGTTTTACAAATCCTAGAGGATATCCTTTTTAAACGCATGCTCTTTTCCAATGGCTTTCTCTGGAAAGCTCTCGCTGAATGTATTTGCTCTCAATCAACTCACCTTTCGAACTTCTACACATCCATCAAATTTTACCTTAATTCAGCACTGAATTTAGAGACCCTCACATGAGGTCTTCTACCACACCCATTGCTTACTACCAGCCACACCACACCATACTGCACTCACTCCCAAACAAGGAACTTATCACTTTTTTTCCTTATCTCTTCTCAAACTTGTATTTTCATTAATTTCCTTTGAAGGAGTCTTGTCTACCTTTATTCACAAATGTCGAATAAAAAATTGTTTAAAGAAAGAATGCAAGAATAAATGAATGTTATTTTATTCTCAGTAATTTCTTACAAAAGACATGAATGTGGGACAGTGTGTTATACATTCCATGGAAGTAGGTCTCTTCTGAACTTGCTGCATATGTTATATCATACACCCAGAAAATAGGATAGACGTGATCCTTAGCAGCTGGTAAGGAATAGCTCTAAAGCCTTACATTATCATAAAGAGAAATACCTTGCTAGATACTAATGTTAAATAATTAATCTTTTATCCATAAATATGAGCAGAAAACTGGAAACAGCAAACATTTGAGGAAAAGTAATAGCATTAAAAATAAAGGACAGAAAAATAAATAGAAAAAAAAAACTATGATAAGAAAACATATATTTAAGAATATATAAGTAAAAGTATACTTTTAAAATGTTAACCAAAAAGCTCAGAAGTACTTCAGGGGAGGCTTTAGCACCAACCCACATCCTACAAGACCCCAATAGCTGTGCCCACCTTCAAGTAAAAGCCCAGAAGAGTGGGATAGAAAGATTCACACACAACAAAAGCTCCAATAAAGCAGGTAAAATCCAAAACAAACAATGGGGAGAAAGAAAAATACTAATGGCAAAGCAAGCCTTCAGGGTAACAATACACTACATACGGAAAACAAAAGCCCAGCACCAAACAACAAAGACATAGAAGAGCTTCTTTATTTATTGGATTTAGAATTCAGAATGGTCATGATTAAGAAAAATTACGAACAGGAACACTACAAAGAAAATTCAGGAAAAGAAATGAGTACTATGAGAAACACAATCAACAAATAGAAGATGGAAATTGAAACTTTAAACAAGAAAATAACAGATTTGCAGGAAGAAGCAAAAATTTCAGGACAAAGACTGAATATATCAAATGGAAGAATGAATCAGTGATCTCAAAGGTGAAAAAGAAGTAAAAAGAATGAGAGAAACAAAGGAAAACTGATGAAGAAACACTTTGAGTCCCAAAGAAAAAATGATGAAGCTGACAAAGTGGAAGAATGAGATAATCTATAAAGGAACACCAATTAGACTAACTTCAAATCTCTTTGAAGAAACACTACAAATAAGAAGAGACTGGAATGTCATATTAAAAATACTCCAAGAAAAAAAAATAGACAGGCATACTTTATATTGAAAGGTGCTCCTTTCTTTATGAGAGACAGATAAGGCCTTCTCAAATAAAGAAAATCTTAGAGAATTTTCATCCACTAAACTTCCCCTCCAAGAAATATTAAAAGTAAGATCTGAACCAAAGAAAGAAATGGACACAAAGAACTGAAGAAGGAATTAAATAGTAGGAACAAAATGGTAGTAACAGTCATTTATAGTACTCTAAATACTAATGGTTTGAACTCACCAATAAAAAGACAGAGTATATAGTTGGATTAGGAAACAGAATCCCAGCTTTTACTGCCCCAGGAAACACACCTACTACTGAGGATTAACACAGATTGAAAGTAAAGGAATGGAAAACAATCCTGCAAGCAAAGGGCACCAAAAGGAAGGCAGGGACAGTCATATTTATATCAGACAAAATAGAATTCCAGTTTTAAAAAGTCACAAGAGACGGGGGCTGACATATATAATGATCAAGAGAACAATACAACAGGAAGACATAGCATTCATCAATATGTATACTCACCAAACAATATTTCCATTATACTTTTGCAATTTTAACCTCAGGCAACACTACTATGAAAACAAACAGTTCTGAAGAAATAAATTTGGGAATCACATTTTCTTTTTGAAGCTATCATTATTTCTCAAATTTATTTTTTTTCCTAATTTTTGTTCAATACTTTAATTATTCATGAAATATCTCAAATCATTATTTTCAATTAATTTCACTGAGTTTTAGAATGTTGATGCTTATCAGAGGATTTCTTTACTAAGGAGGAAAACATTTCCTCTATTCTCTATAGATGTTTTCTGATTTAATTATCCTTTCTCTGAAAATCTAATCTGGAGCAATAATCCAAAAGAAGGAAAATCTATTTAAAAAAAAGATGCTACTTGAAATACAATTTATAAAAGCAAAATTAGGAAGAACCAAAATGTCCAGAATTAGTGGAATAATTAAGTTAAATATAGTAATATACTTTATAAACATTATTAGATTATGTATCAATACAGAAAAATATACTAGGCAATAAGTTAAATTTGTTCTCCATTTCAATTATATACAAATTGAAAATGTCAATTTGAAGAACTTTAAAGAAGAATATAAAAATAGGTAAAATAATTTGTTTAATTTACACAATCAGTTACTTAATTTACATAATCATGATGTACTCCCAGAGTTCTATTTATTTTAATGAAGCTAGTGCAATATTTTTATAAATTGAAAACAATAGAATTTTTTAGATTCCCCTTCAATATTTCAAATGTATTGATATGAAGAGTACCATTAAAGGAAAATAAAGGGGAAAAAACGCTTCAGTTTGCATTAATAGTAAAATATATGTATGGTTCACATACTCAACACTGACATTAAGCGGGATTTCTTGAAATTTATGAATCTGACCTTTCTAATTATCTTATTTTGTAGAAGGTAATTATTTTTACTATAGCAACAGATATTTACATGTATACCCCTTTACAGTTTTCAGAATTTACACAAACACACACTCAATATCTCTTACCTAGGAAAAAAGGTTAAAGTAGATAAGAGTAATAGGATGTTTTTAATTAGGGAGTTTTTAAATAGGTAAGTACAGGGCCTCCCTGGTGATGCAAAGGGTTAAGCACAGCACTACGATGCTATCCAGAGCCACTGCAGCACGAGTTTGATACCCGGCCATCGCCCGCTGCTCCCCTTAGCAATGTACTTCAGTCAATCTGCCTGTTCTGCTTCCCACTCTGTCTCTAGTGAATCCTCTAACCACTCCACACCTCTGGCCTATATCCCAGCTTGTATGCATAAGTAAATAAATAAATCTTTAAAAAAATAAATAAATAGGTAAGGACAAGGGGGCTAAATGAATTTCCTTAAGATTCCACAGAGCATAGAATGAGGCCCATTTGCAATTGTTTCTCCTATATTAGTTTCACGACCCCATTTGTTATCAGAATAATTCATTATGCATTTAACTTGGAGGATAAATCTATTTAAGTTTTCAAAATACAGAAAAATGTTAATTCTTATGTATCATTTGTACATTCTTTCATGCAACAAAAATTTGAAGACATACAAAGCAACAAGCAATCTACCACGCCTTAGAGGTAAAAAGATGTCTAAGATATAGTCCATCCTTATTTAAAGGATTTGCAGTGTAGAGAAGGAGTCCCACAAGTAAATAAAGAAGTATGAGTCAATGTGATAACTACTGAAGCAGAGATATCAACAGCACAGAGACAAGGAAATGTTAAATGATTTGTGGGATGACAGTGAAGAGGAAATTTGAGAAATGTACTTGAGAAATCCTAAGTGTGGAGGACAAGAAAGAGTTAATGAGATATAAGTTAGGGTAGAGGGTAATAATATTTTAGAAAGCAAATTCCTTTTCCAGATTTAAATATTTCAGAGATTTACTAATGGATATCACTAAAGAATCCAACGCTGCGAGCATTCTTTTATTCCAAAATAATTTAGTCTTGATTTGCCTTAACATTTAACATGTTCAACTATGCATGTTTTGGTGACCTACTAACCTACATAATTGTGGGGCGCGGTAGGTCCGCCATTACCAGATGGCGCCGGAGGAAAGAGGCGGTAGGACTTTAAGAGTGGGTAAACAGGATAGCCACAGCCCGTGATGTTCACGTGTACAGCGGCTTTAGAGCTCGTGCGCGCGTGATCACTAAGACCATTGGTCGGGCCCAGTTTGACCTTTGTAGTAAGATGATTGGTGGAACAATTGTATATAAGGAGGACAATAAAGTGGTGGAGAGAGAGAAGATGGAGGAAGATTAAAGAGCCGTTTTGAAGATCACCTCCGAGTCGCGTCTTTTTCCTGCTGGACGGGGAACCGCGCGCGACACATAATTAACCAATTTGTCTGAATGACATTGAAATTGAGGCTAAAGAAGGTCAAAAACAATGTCTAAAGCTTAAAAGCAGAGAGAATTTAGGGTCTGTAGCTTCAATCTAAGCAATTTCCCAACGAAATCAGAATGCATCAAATTTGTAGATCAGTTAACCCACTTATCAGATCTGCTGATGGATATTTTTAAGCTCCATTTAGACTAATTTAAATAGTAAAGTACTATTGTGTAATAGCTGCCAAAAACATCAACCACTCTCACTGCCTTTATTTGTCTTACATCGCTCCATTATATCTCCCTTCTTTTAGGCCATCCTTCACAAAATTCTACTACTTTCAGACCCTCTCTTTTCTCTATAAATGATTGTTTGCTTTGAGTTTGAAGAGGATGAACATAGTGAGGGATTAAATATCCATTTGCAATTAATGGAAAAATCCATTTTAATTCACTGAATTCTAATAAGCCTAAAACAGCTTTAATCGGTATTATTTTCTTTCATTTCAAAAGGAAATGTTTTTGAATACATACATCTATAGTCATAATAAAATTTGCATTGTAACATCTGCTTCATCTTCACTCTAATTGATTCTGCTGCCTTTAAAATTTTCAGGGCTGTCAGAACATTCCTTTTTGTCAAAGTACCTTGGTGGGGCATCTGTGGTGGCCTAGGGGTTAAGTCTCAGTGCTATCTTCGCTATGGCCTGTGTTCAATCCCCAGCCTGGGAGCTGACCCACATGACACAACAGACCTCTCCTGTCTCACCTGCTTCTCCCCTCAACAGTGTGTCTCAGTAGCTCTGCCTGTTCTCCTCCCCAGTCTGTCCAGTGAATTCTCTTACCCCCCACACCTCTGGCCTATTCCCCAGTTCTTCTAAGCAAAAAGTTTTAAAAATTAAAATATTTTTTTTAAAGTATGTTGGTGGTAGTATCTTCATGTGGCAGTACACACAACTATGAATTTGAAGAGCTGTATTTCTTCTGGACTCCCTTCTTTCTCGGTGGTGACAGGCAACTTCCCTCTATTTCCTCAGGCAACTAGTAAACCTGACTCTCTGGGGAAACTGCTTAAGTTTCTTCCTAGCAGCAGCAAGAATGAATAAGAATTCAGCAGTCCAGGTCCTGGTATTCAGTACAGTTTGGAAAATACAATTTTGTTACTCAGCTCCTAAATCCCAGTTACTTTCAGGCAATCTCCATTTGGAGATTTCATGTTGCCCAACTGAAAAACAGCTATTTCATTCATAGCCCTTTCCCCCCTTCTATAAGGTAGCTATCTAACTCAATTCAGTTTGCTGTGGGACCTGGGCTATTTTTCACCTGTTACATTCTTTACCTGACTGCCTGATCATTTCCTCATTCTCACAGGACATAGGACTGAGTTATAATGGGCCTCTTCCCCCTTCCCAACCTTACCTTGGTTGTAGCTGAGCTGACATGTCCTCCAATGTCTCCCAGCACTACTTGTATCTCTGATCCACAGTATCCTGTGGGTGGGTATCTCTTTGGAGTTGGTATCCCTTCAGTGTGAATCCCTTTGGTAAGATGCTGACACACAATTCCCTCTGCCCAAAACTTGACCCCAACTTCTCCTAGTCTGTAACTTCAATGAAACTATATCCCCAGTATCCAGAAAATTATTTTTTATCATAAATTCCTGTTACATTTATGACCTATTTATGAGAGCTATGTCTGATAAAATACAAGGTAAGAACTGAAGCAACAATATAACATAGATCAGTTTAGGCTATAATAATAACTTTAAAATCACTGTTTATAGGAAAGACTGACTTCTTCTACATGCACATAGTGTAAATGGTTCAGTATGGATTCTGACCTCATCGTCACTAAAGAGTTCAGGCAATGGGAGTTGAACCACTTTGTGATGTTGCCATCTCCTCATGAGTTAAGTGTTCACAAAGTGTAACAGAGTATGGAGAACTGCAAACCAGTCTTAAATAAGTAAATAGCATATCTCCCAACTTCTCACATGGACACAGTAAATTGTATGGTAACATTCAAAATTCAGGATAAAATGGAAGTGCAATCTTTCAAGACCCTTAGTGGAGAAGAGACAATTAATGTCTAAGCACAACAGCCTTAAACATTCATTTCTCAGGAGAATCAGCATGGGTCTACTTAAATGTCTTTCTACCTAAAGAATGATAACTAGAAATCTACATTCTTCATTGTTAAGTCTATATCCTTATATTTTCCTTTTACTCAGATCTATAAAAAAACAGAGAAAAACATGGGAGTATTTAACATAAGTGTTTATAATGGGTGTGAAGGCATGATTTAAAAAAAAAAAAAAACTTCTTCTGAGGAGAAAAACTGACTAGGCAGACATAGTAAGGACAACATTGTGTGCCTATATTGTTCATGGAGCAGGGCCTAGGTCTGTATGGCTGGAACAAAGAAAGAGGAAAGAGACAGGAGATGAGATCAGACAGGTCAGCCAGAATAGATATGGTCTTGGCCACTGTAGATATTTTGGCATTATCCTGGCGGTAATAGGAACCCATGGCAGGATATTGAGACTAAGAATAGAAAAGTAAGTTTTATTTTATAAAAATTGAGGCTGCTTCTGTGTTAAAATGGACGAAGAGAGGTAAAGGTGAAAACAGGAAGGTTCAGTGAGAAGACCACTGCAACAAATTGAAATAGAAGACCCTGATGGCTCTAACTGGGATGAGAGAAATGGAGGGGTAAGGAAAAGGTGGGATCCTTATATAATTTGAAGGTAGATCCGAAAACATTTCCTGAATATGACAGGGTCTGAGAAAGGGAAATGACCCAACGGTGATAAGGTATGAGACCTTGTATGTAACATTATCCCATTTGCAAAGATCTCCGTAAAAGGTTAATCTGTTTGAGAGTATACAGATACAAGATTGGAGCATACAGATTGGAGAGAATTTGGCTGGCAAATCTGGGAGGCCCTAACAAAGGTGAGGTTTTTGTCTCTTCCAACAATAAATTTAACTTTACTATTTGATATAAACAAATGTCTCTTCATGTAAGATGAACTGAAATTATCAATGCAGACATACCTATACTTAACTTTCCTTAGGTTTTACTAAAAATTTACTTATTTACCCCGAGTTTCTCATGCAATCGCTTTACAGGTGAGGGTGAGACAGCTTGAGAAGTTCCAGTTGATGTTTTCAACCAGCAAGTGCACGTACACTATTAATATTCCTAAGTTGTTTGTGAATTTTTATCCAACTATTATTCACTCTGAGCAGACGCACTCTGTTCTCATTATACAAATGTTTGATGGCTGCAAAGCTGCAGGCTCATGCTGTGACCAACTCACGTCCCCAGATAACCCAGATTGGAAGCAGACATCTCTACATGTCATCCTATTAGCCTAAGCGAATGAAATAGTGCACTCCTTTTCATCTTTAGTTGTGAAGATGCTGCTGTTAAGACAGATAACAGATTTAAGTTAAAAGATTGAAAGTTTATTAGACATTTAGTAGGGATGTCCAGTAAGCAATATTGATTTATGCTAGTGTATACAAATCTGGAATTCAAAAGAAATTCCTGGAATAAAGATGTAAATTTGAAAATCTATGGCACATGGATGCTAGTTTCAGTCATGAGTTTGGATGAAATAGAGTGAATGTGAATACACAATTGAGAACTGAGAACTGGTCATTGAGTGTCAACATTAGAATGTCTAGATGAAGTAATCATCAAAGTAGATTAACAGTGAGAACAGCTGCTGGGAAGATTAAATAGGATGACATATATAAATGTGCATTGTAACCAAAAAGTTCTATAAAAATTTAAGTTATTATTGTCCTTAGTGGTTGAATTAAGCCAACTTACAATATATCTACTGCCAAGACACACACATGTGCACATAAATTCTTGTCTACTTATTTATCTCCAGCTCCACCAGTCCATAATCCTAGCATCTGGGAAAATTACATTGTCTGTCATGCACTGAATATATTTCTCAATGGCTTTACTTGATTTTTTGGATCACAATTTTGCTGTCTGAAATGTTTTCATTATTCCCCATTTTATAAAATGCTCAAATATGCTGATCTTCCACAGCCGAATCTTTTGCCACACCACTTAAAAAAGTGGTTTTAAAACTTGTGGAAATCCAGTGGTTTGCAAAACTTGCAGGAAATTTAGATAGTTGTGCTTACTCTTAGGTAATAAGACAAAAATTAGAAACAGTAAAATGACTCCAGGTTAATTAAAAATCCATAAGGATAGTTTAAGTATACATTTATGTAACTTTTAATTTTAAAAATTGAATATATATTGTCATTAATGGCAAATATTCTCTTTAAGACTGTTCAAGTCCTACTCTTAGACTTTCATCAGGAAATATAATATCTATACCTTTCACATCATTTGAATTGATAATCAAATAAAATATGTTGAAGAACATAAGATCATACACTGCTATGGGCAATTAAGCTGAAAAATAAAGATGCTAAAAATATATAACAATTTATCAACTATCATCTATACAATGAGATTTATATTTGTTTCTGTTTTGTATTGGTTTCTTAAACTTCTACTAAGTGAATTCTAGATTGTTCTGTCAAGAATTATCTACAGGGGCCTCTCTCCTGTCACAGGGGTTAAGTCTCAGGCTACCAAGCTATCACCAGCCACTGTGACATGAGTTCAATTCCCAGCCAGGGAGCTAACCCATATAGTGCAGCAAAGCTCTCCTGTCTGCCCATTCCTCTGCTCAGCAGTGTAATTCAGTAGAGCCACCTATTCTGCTCTCCACTCTGTCTCTCATGAATCCTCTTAGCCCCTGCACCTCTGGCCTACAGCCCAGTTCTAATACACTAAATAAATAACAAATCTTTTTTTAAAAAATCTTTTTCTTCTGTTTATAGATTTCAGACACTACAACAATATCTATCTTTACTTGACTGGGGATTTATGCAGTTTTTCTGCCTTTCAGCTTAGGGGTGGCTGCTCTCTAAGAAGGCTTAGCAAGTCCTTCTCTAGTAGTAAATCCATAAGAGAATTTCTGTCCGAGGAAGCACTGTCTTCACTTCCAAAGTCTTTTGTGACTGGTGCAGGATACACTACACTGGTTGTTTATGTGGTTGTGATATTGATTTCTAAATCTCTGTGTTGTCTATTATATACAATGTTAAGCATAAAATAAAAACTCTGAGACATATGATGAAACAAGAATATTTAAGAATAGGTACGGTCATTTGAAGCATATTTAGATGGCCCAGGTATTAAAATATTTTGAGATTTAAAAGTACAGGGGAAGAAAGACACAGTGACTGAAGAGATGGAATATTTCAAAGGAAAAACAGAAACACAAAAATTCTACAAAAAAGAAATTATCCTTTAGATGAATTGAACGGAGAATAGATCCTATAGAAGAATCCATAAATTTGAAGACAGGCCAGTAAGTATTTTTCTAACTGAAGCAGAGAAAAAAAAAATACTATTAAAGAGAGAGAGAGAGATTGCTAGTAACCTTGGGGTATAAACTATCTTAGCATGTAAATACTGAGAATCCAAGAGGAGTGGATCAACAAACCACAAACAAAATACACAGAAAATCACAGCCAGAGATATAGTAGTCAAAATGATGTAAACCCATGTTAAACAGGAAGTCTTAAAAGCAAAAAGTAATGATAATTCATTTCAGTCAGGAAAGTAATTATTACAAAATACAGCTGACGCTCTATCAGAAACAATACAAGAATGAAGAAACTAGAAGTACATCTCTAAAATGCTGGCAAAGGATAAAAGGAAAATCTGTTAACCCAAATTTCAATACGCCATCAAATAGACACTTAGTTTTTAAAAGTTGAAAGAATTTGGTGTTAACAAACAAGAATTACCAAAAAAAAGTCTGAAGAAACTTCTGTAGGATGGACTGATGCCAGACGGAAATCTGGATCTACAGGAAATACTGTACATATGTGGGGTAACTATAAAAGACTTTTCCTCTGAAATTTGTTTGAGAACATTGACTAAAGCAAAATGAAAAAGTATCATAGGGAAATACAGAAATAAATAACAGGAATAAAATAAAACAAAAGACAGACTGTAAATGAAGTTATAACAGATAAACACTATACAAGGAGACATTAATGAGTTAATTATTCATATTATAATTCTAAGTCAGTAAACAAAGAGATTTAGCAAAAAGTTAATAGAAGATATGAAATGCTAAAATATAATTAATTCGAAGAATAAGAAAAGCAGAAACAAAATAAAAAGGATTAAATAGAGTAAACAGAAAAGGTCGCTTAACATAGTCTTATAAATTATATTAAATGTAAGTTAACTAGATAATTCAAAGGCCACACTATAAAATATAATTAAAAAGGTGGGATCAATTATATGCTATGTATGAGAGACACATTTCAATTATAAATACCTGAGTAGTTAAAAAAAAGTGGAAAAGCATGTGTCATGCAAATTTTCATTGGAATGGAATATAAGACAATGTCAAAAAAGAGACTTCATCATAAAATTTTTATGAGAGATAAAAGTAATTCAGAATACAAAGGCCAATAACTTAAAGAATAAATAAAGTTAATCTTATAAAAACTCATTCAAATAATAGAAAATAGAAAAGGACATGAACTATACTTAATCTTGATATTAAAACTTAACAGGGTTATCATTTGTATATACATTTATATACAGGAAAAATCCTTCTAAACACAGAAGTTTTTAATAATTATTAGTAAATGAATATAGCAATACATAGAAAATGTTTAATTTGTAGAATATATTCCATTATTTTAAAGAAGATTTAACATTCAAAATTTATTCGATATAATCATCAGAGATCAAAATCATATAAACATTTTTTTAAAGATTTATTTATTTATGCATACAAGCTGGGGTACAGGCCAGAGGTGTGGGGCAGCAAGAGGGTTCACCAGAGACAGAGTGAGGAGCAGAACAGGCAGATAAACAGAAATACACTGGTGAGGGGAGCAGCAGGTGAGGCAGGAGAGGTCTGCCAGGCCATGTGGGAATCTCCCAGGCTGGGCAAGGAACTCGCGTTGCTGCTGCCAACAGCTCCACAGCGCAGTGCTTAACCGCTGCGCCACCAGGGAGGCCCCATATAAACATCTTAATCGATGAAGAAAAATAATCTTACACATTTGTGATTTAAAATGTATAACAGCAAACCAAAATAATGAGAATTTTTCATGATCCGATAAAGTATTTATATATTTATTAAAATTCAACTACACATAGATTAAAAAACAATAAAAAATGATCAAATGTTAGAAAAGGCCACTACTAAAGAAGGCATACAAATGGCCAATTAGCATATAAAAAGATGTTCAACATCATTAGCTACAGTATTGCACAGTAAAACCATAATTTGAAAACACCAAATATTGGCAAGGATGTAGAGCAAGCGGAATTCTCATACTATGCTTACGGGGATGCAGAAATGTTCAACTATTATGAAAAATAGTTGGGTTGTTTTTTAACATTTACCATAATGTTAAAAATTTAACATTCACATTTACCTTAAGAGGAATACCTACCTACCTACCTACACAAGAAGAACTAGAAATTCATAACAGTTTTATCTATAGGAGCAAAAACATAAAATAAGTTAATTGATCATCAACATAACTAATTAATCCTGGAATACTATTTGTCAATAAAAAGGATCAAACTATTGATAAAGTTAAAAAAAAAACTGCGTGAATTGTTCAGACCTAAGGAAGTCCAAAACAAGTAATTTATATCAAAAATCAGGAACTGGCACTATTTTTCTATGACAACTGAAGTACAAGAATGGTTTCCAGGGAGTGTGCAGGTGTTGGAGATCAGAAAACAGCATAAGGAATTTGGGGAGTGATGTAAATAGTCCATAATGGAGCATTTCCTCTTCCCCCTCCCCATTCGGCAGGATTCTTCTTTAACAGCATGTTATATCATGAAAATGATGTTCATCTTGTGATTCAGCCTTAAGCTACAGTTTCGTTTCTCTTCTCAATTAATTTTGAATTAACTTTCATTTTTAGTTTAGGAAATTATACGAATTACACAGTTTTGAAGTTATATGGACCTATAGGTTTTTATTGGGACCTACAGGTCCCAATCTAGTTTTAGAAAGTCATGTTTGCTTAAATAATAAATAAAAAGCTAAGTTATTTGTTTGCTGGTGTTGTTATGTGTCAGCAATTGAATCAAATGTTATTTCAAAAATAATCAAAAATAAACTTTCAAAAGTCAATCAAGTTGCAGCTCACATAAGACATCTTAATCAATGTCTCCTTGTTCTTTCTCACTACGTCTCTTTCATGTACAAATATCAACTATCATTATGCCTGGGGGGGAAAAGTTTGGTCTCCTTTCCTATCTATAAAAATGAGAGCTGCCCATAAAATCAGCCAGCAGAGGGTTTAAGGAGTGAATTTTCAAGTTCTCACAAAATAGCTAAGAGCACCTCTGTTCATTGGTTTTGTTAAACATGTAATTTGCCTCTTAAATCTGCACAGGCAGTGCAGTTGATTATTCTTATTAGTTGTTAAACCTAACCACTACTTATGCTCATTCAAACAGTTCTCTTTTCACTTGTTACATATAACCAATTATTCACAGGTTTTTCAAGTACCTGAATGGACAAATCCTAGAATTTTAGCTTTGAAAGTCACCTTTGAGGTCATTTCTCTGACGACTTCCCTTTTAAACCTTTTACCTGCAAAACTCTTTCAATAGTGCTCCTCACGAATAACTGAGTAACTTGTGCTTGTAGAAGCTAGATAAAACACTGTACATAGGCACAATTTTATTATCTTTCAAGAAAAAATATTTTCCTGTTAATTCTATTTGATGATCTCAGTAATTTCTCTGCAGCCTACATGAGGTAATTTCTATTCCTTTCTTCTGGAAAGCCCTTCATATATTTAGAATCTCTTGTCATTTCCTTTTCACACATATCTATATGAAGCTAGTTCTCTTTTTATTTAAGTTTATTTCTTAATGTACTGGCTTGCTGCAGTCATCCCTATCACTTTGAACATTTGGATTTGCAGAGCTAATTCTCCAAGTATTTATAATTTGTAGGCATAAGGACCTACAAAGTCAGAAGTAATTTTGTCTAAAAGGGGAGGTGAGTAGATACCCAATGTCTCTCAAACTTTAAAATTCATTAAATTACTTATAATTCTACTAAAACAAATGACCTACTTTAGTAGTTGTGAGGTAGAATCTGAGAGTATCTCTTTTTAACAAGTTTCCATGTTGTTGGTCTACGGATCACATTTTAAGTAACAGAACCTAAACAGAATTTCTTATTCAGATTTCACTGAATTTCAAAACTATAAGATGTTTTTCTACACAATTTTATCAGAAATAAATGTACAGGCTAGCATAGCACACATATATATACAACCAAGGCTATTTGATGCAAGAATCTCAAAGTTTTAGGAAAAATTAATGATTATCACAGTAGTTCTCTACCACTAACAATTAATATCTGATTTATAGAAGCCATGATCTTAGAAAACATATTCTCTGAAATTATCCTTAATTATTTAGAGGCCAATAATTGTGCAAAATGTTTGCTGTAAATAAAATTACCACAGTTTCTTCTGATCCTCTACTAATTAATTAGTCTGATTTTCATAGGCTGGCTTTCTTTTCTCCCTGGTGGCTCACTCTCACTTTAGTCATCCAAAATGCTTTTCCATCTTTCCACAAAGGTGAAAAGGAATTAATTCTCTAGGAGATTAGGCACACATACTATCAAAATTTTCTCATGTGTTACAACATGAATTTTCCACAGTAACGATATTTTACAGTGATGGAAGATATTTATTCTTTTCTGAGGAAGCCATTACTTAGTAGTCAACAATTCATACAATGACTTACAATGACTATCCTCTATCATTTTTAATATATTTGTTTTATTTCACTTTCTACTAACATTGAATAGGTACATAGGAACTATATACAGGGCTTTTATTAACAACAGCAATGATAACAAAACAGCTACTACATAATTTGAGTGTCTATCTCATGCAAAGTAGTGTCATTATTCATGCTTATGGAATTCTGAAAGAAATATATAGCATTACATGGATCAAGAAACAAGTTCAGGGCCTCCCTGGTGGCGCAACGGGTTAAGTGCAGCACTGTGAAGCTATCCAGAGCCATTGCAGCATGAATTCGATACCCGGCCAGGGAGAGTCCCACTGGTGCAGCAGACCTCTCCTGCCTCACCCACTGTTCCCCTCAGCAGTGTATTTCGGTGGATGCTCCTGTTCTGCTCCCCACTCTGCCTCTAGTGAATCGTCTCACCACCCCACACCTCTGGCCTATACTCCAGCTTGTATGCATAAATAAATAAATATTAAAAAACAAAGAAATAAGTTCATAGATGTGAAGGCGCTTGGTTGGAATCAGTAGTAAATGGTTAAATTGGGACTTGGAGCCAAATGACTTCAGCTTGCCTCATCCACATAGTCACAATCAAATTACAGCCAAGTAAAGTCAAAAACCTCTGAGAGATAATAAGATGACTATCATATACATCAGCAGCAACAATAAGTATGGCAGAAGGGGGTAGGAAAACTGTAATTAAAATGCGTAATACTGGTGCAGTACAACCCATGAGAGGGAGGAGTGACTGCTATACTGAGCCCATCTGCTGTTCTTAATTCAAGGACACACACCCACATTGGGGACTTTAAAAATCAGGCACTACATTGGAGAAAGGGGTACACAGAGTTGGTGTGCAGGACAGAGGGTACACCACTAGATATCTTTAGAAATAAGAGTGCAGATTAATGATTACTGACTTGAGCCTGGGAATCCCAAACTAGAACAATTGGAGTCTGAAATGGCAGGGACAGCCAGATCGGAAAACCTGTGACTCCTCATAAAAAATATAGGCCAAACTCTCCACAAAATACATCTCAGCAAAATCTTTAAAGACACATGCCCTTAAAGCTAATAAAGTGAAGGACAAGATAAACGGATAGGATTACATCAAAATAAAAAGCTTCTGTACAGCAAAAGAGACATTAACCAAAACTAACAAATACCCTACCAACTGGGAGAAGAGCTCTGCACACAATACAACTGATAAAGGACTGATAACAAAAATCTACAAAGAGCTCACACAACTCAACAAAAACAAAGCCAATAATCCAGTCAAAAAATGGGCAGAAGAGCTAACAAGGTACTTCTCCAAAGAAGAAAAGCAAATGGCCAACAGGTACATGAAAAAATGTTCAACATCACTTATAATCAGGGAAATGCAAATCAAAAACCACAATGAGATACCACTTCACACGTGTGATGGTGGCACATATTAAAAATACAGGCAACAACAAATGCTGGAAAGGATGTGGAGAAAAAGGAACTCTTCTGCACTGCTGGTGGGAATGCAAACTGGTCCAACCACTATGGAAAGCTGTATGGTGATTCCTCAAACTGCTAAAAATGGGGCTTCCATACGACCCAGCAATCCCACTTTTGGGAATTTACCCAAAGGACACAAAAACACTAATTCAAAAGGATACATGCACCCATATGTTCATTGCAGCACTGTTTACAATAGCAAAGGTATGGAAGCACCCCAGATGTCCAAAAATAGACGATTGGATCAAGAAGATATGGTAC
>PVIJ01003539.1:97518-133403 GCA_004024925.1 Scalopus aquaticus
GGTGGGGCAGGTAAGGGAGGGGGAGGATAAGGGCAGAAAATGGAGTAAAAAAGGACACAAGGGACCACAGAGATGGGTCACAGGTGAATTGGTGGTGGCTTACCCAAGGGGAATACAAAATGTAAAAGATATAAATAACAATTAAAAAAAAAAGAAACTATCTTACAATAGAAAAAAAGGAAAGAGACTTTTTTGCAGCCTGATGCTGTGATATGTGAAACACCTGCCTGACCCACACAGGACCAAAACCAAGACAACAACTGAATACTCTCACTAACCCAAGTTTGAAGTCCCTGGACTATAATACCAAAACCTGGACTATAATACCAAATATCCAAGTTCTCTTGGATAAGGCTCTATACTGGAAAAATAGAGAGAACAATTCCTGTTTGTGGCCCTGTCTCAACTATAGTCCTCGCCGTGTGCTACATCTATTGCTCAAGGACAGCCTAGAAGTTATCTGGAAATGAACTGTAGGAGACATTTTGGCCCAGAGTTGGCTTAGGGAAGTGGATTACTCTGGATAGTCACTATACAACTCAGGTACCCACAGCACTGTGGGAAGTTTGAATAGTTTATGCACACTGGAAGTGACCTTTCAGTGCCTAATGCCCCAGTTCCCTCTTGCCTATTACCCCTTACTGTTACCAGTACCCTGGGCTTCTGAAAAAGAAAATGCAAAGGCAGCAGTCTATGTAATAATAAAGACCTAAAGAGTGGGTAATCCTAGCATTACTTCCAGCTTCTGTAGGAAGTATATAAAAACAATTTATTAAGTAAGATAAGGAAATTCCATATTTCAACTCATAAAATTCAAAATAAAGAGACAGAAGACTAGATCACAAGTACTGAAGCAATAAGACACCAAGAGAAGTCTCAATCCAGAATAACTGCAAAATGCATGCTTAAGAAACAGTTCAAAGTAGTAGTTAAAACCATGCTTGTTGATAAGAAAAAAACAATACATGATCAAAAACAGGAATATAATAAAGTCTGAGATAATATGAGAATGTTAACACTAGAACTAATAAATCCAAAAAACTAGTACAGTTGAATTAAAAAATCTAATACATGATCTCCATATTAGACAGACAAAAGTAATGTGAGATTGAAATTACAGTAGTGGAAAAGATACAAATAGAAAAATAAAAGGAAGAAAGACTGCAAAAAAATGAAAAACAGTTTAAGAGTTCTTCAGGATAATCTAAAGAGGATTAACATCCCTATGATGGGGGCCGATGTAGGAGAACAGAAAGAGAAAGGCATAGTAACATAAATCTGAATAGGTATGAACCTAGACTTCTAAATCATACAGAGTACTGTAAACAAAAGTCATCTCAATAAAAATCATACAATAAAAAATATTTAAAGAAATAATTGCTGAGAATCACCTCAATCTGGGAAAAGAAACAGATACCTGAATCTAATATTCCCAAAGAGTCCAAAAAAATAATTAACACCAGACCAAAGTACTTGAAGACACATTATAAATGAACTGAAGGTCAATGACAAACACTGAATATAAAAATATCAAGAGGAAGAAAAGTAAACTATAAGGGAATATCTATAAAAACAGGTGTAGACTCTTCAGAGAAAACTTTGTAGGTAAGGAGGAAATGGCAGGAGATATTTAAAATACTGAAAGAAAAAGTTTTTCCTGCTAAAATACTTTATCCTGCAAAATCATGATGCAAAACAGGAAGAAAGGCAAATAGCTTCACTGAAAAGCAAAAATGAAAGGAATATATCTACACAAAGGTGAACATGTAAGAAATACAAAACTTGCTATTAAGAAGCAACAACAAAACAGAGGTAACAGACACTTAAATTATAAACCGTACAGAAAGATGTAGAACAAAATGTGGCCTATAAGAATGGGTTTGAGAACAAACTGTGCAATAGACTGTAAAAATAATCCATCATATATATTAACTTCAACAGAACCTTCAAACAAATATCAAAAGAGCTCATAATACAATAGAAATGGAACTTACTCAAAACATAAAAGGAAGAACTTGGGGGGAAATTAAAAATAACAAAATGGCAATATGCACTCACATATCAATAATTGCCTTAAATACAGACAGGTTGAATTCATGATTAACAAGTGAGGGGTGAGTAACATTTCTGGTTTTTCAAAGTCTGCCCAGTTGTCCCTGCAGATAATGCTATAATCAATATTTCTTGAGGACCTACAATCTCCCACTTTGCAGAGAAGCAGATACCAGAGACCCTACCAGTCCCATGCCTGTGCATCTTCTGAATTCCCATGGCAGGCACAAAAACCTGGTGGACAGACTAAGTTCACTGTGACTGTTCACAGTTTCTATCTATGAACTCTAGGCCTGGGTCAGAGGCAGCTGGAGGTGAGTCATTACTGTGTACCCAGCCCTCAGTGGTTCATGGTCTAGAAGTTCCCTGCTAAAAATACTATGTGTGATATGCCCAGGGGTGTTGCACTCACCTGCTGTGTAGTGAAGCAGACACCCCAGTTCCATACTTATTGTGCCTTTGACTCCCCAAGGCAGCACAAAAACCTATAGGCTGACTGAGCTCCCTGTGGACACTTGCAGTTTTCTTTTTGTACACTCTATGTGTAGGCTGGAGTTTGCACATGGGGGAGAAGAGGGTGGTATTTCAAGCTCCCCAGGGTAGGCACAGATAATCTGTACAGCACAAGGGACAGGTTAGCAGCACTCCCCACTGCCAAGATGAGTCACTGGCTACCTGGATGCCTTTCATTGAGCAGTCAAACAAGTCATGCTCTCACTGAGCAGTGTGCCCATTCCTTGGGGCAGACCATGGGAGACTCTGGTGACTGGTGAGGGAAGGCCAGGTTTCCCTCTTTGTGAACTGGCACTGTTTGTAATTTGTTGTTTTAGTCTTTCCTTCCCTTTATGATGCATTTGTCTCTGCTACTTGCAAAGATACTGGGCCACACACCCCTATTTCTACTGTAGATGCAGCTACTCCCTCTAAACACTTATCCTTGATGTTTCTGAAGGCAGAGGTGATTCAAAGATTTGGTTCTTCCTGCCTTTTCCTCATCTATCCCCTCCTGACCCACCTTGGAGTTGCTGAAGAAAATTCTACTGGTTGTAAAGTGCTATGTATTTTACTGATGGAATTGTGAAGTTGAATCACTGTAGGACGGGGGGCTGCTCTTAGGCAGCAGGATTACTTCAAGTGAAAGTAGACTACTGGTAAGGACAAGCCTGTGAAATGGCAAAATACTAGGGTTTTTTAAATAATCCACTTAAAACTGTGGAAAATGCAACAAATCAGAGAATAGATATGTAAACAGTCTTAAATAAGGAACAAGGTTTAATAGACATCTACAAAATATGCCATGCAAAAAATATTACATATACATTAATGTGCACAAGTATAGATCATATGTTTGGATTCAAGTTAAATTATCAATAAAATTCTGAAGATTGAAATTATACAAAGTACTTTTTCTGACAATAATGCCATAAAGCTAGAAATAAACTACATGAAAAAGTTCAAGAAACAAACATATGGACACTAAACATTATGTTTCTTAATAGTTACTGGATTAAAGAGGAAATTGAAAGAAATAAAAAATATCTAGACACTAGTGAAAATGAGAATAAAAACTATCAGAATTTACAGACTGCAACAAAAGCAGTCTTAAGAAGGAAGATAACTGCAATGCAGGAGTACTTTAAGAAGGAGGAAAATACCCAAGTAATCAACATAATATTACACATAAAGCAACTTGAAAAAGAGGAACAAACAGATCTAAAATTAGTAGAAGAGAATAATAAAACTAAGGAAAAGAAATGAAATACAAATCAAGAAGACCGTACAAAAGATCAATGTATGATACCACAAAAATTACACAGCATGATTAGCATGATTAAGTGGGATTTTCCTCAGGAATGCAAAGTTGATTTAATATACCTAAGCCAATCAATGTAATGCATTACATCAACAAAAGAAAAGATAAAACTCATATGATAGTATCACTAGTTGCAGAGAAAGCATTTGATAAGATCAACATCTATTAATTTCAAAAATTGTATACAGGGTGGAAAAAGAAGGAACATCTCTCAACATAATAAAGCTTATATATTTCAAATCTATAGCCAATATATTACTTAATGGTGACAACTCAATGCTTTTCCTTTAACATCAAGGAAAAGACAGGATGTCCATATTCACCACTTCTGTTTGATTTAATATGAGGTTTTAACTAAAGCAATAAGACACCAACAACAGGAGAAAATAGGAATCCAGGGTGGAAAAGAAGAATTGAAACAATGATCTATGGTGGTTGACTATGTATGCTTTGGTGGTGGGTGCATTATGGTAACAACACCTGAAGAGGGGGATTCTCTGTTTCTAAAATACAAACAATATTAAGAATATTACCTCTTTTTTAAAAAAAATATTTATCTATTTATTCACTCATTCATTCATTCATTTATTTTTAATGGAGGTAACATTAGAGTCCAGCCCTTATTGAAAGCACTGTGGACATGTCTCAAAACATTAAACACGGATCGCCACTGGACCCAGTAATTCCAATCCTAGTCATCAATACAAAAAATACAAAAGCACCAATTTGAAAGGAAACTTGCACTCCCATGTTTATTTCAGCATTATTTATTATAGGTAAACTATGGAAACAACATAAAAAAGTTAAAAAAGAATCAATCGTTAATCACAGATGATATAATGCGGTATACAGAAAATCTTAATGATTTTATAAGAATAAATAAATGAATACTACAAAGTATCAGGTTACCAAGTCAATATGCAAAAATCTTGTCAATTTTTTATATGTAAACAATGAACAGGAAGGAAAAGAATTAAGAAATGAATTGCATCTGTGTCACTACAAAAAGATTTGAAGACCTAGGAATTAACCTAACTGGGATGGTAAAGAACTTACATAATGAAAACTGTAATACATATTAACAGATATAGATCAGGACATAGGGAGATTGAAACAGCATTCTATGTTCATGGAGGGAAAGAATCAATAGTGTTTAAATGAATACTCTATGAAAAATTATATATAAATTTGATATAATCTCAAAATGTCAAGGGCATTCTTCAAAGAAATTGAACAAAAAATATTAAAATTTATATATAATCATAAAAGGCCTCAAATAGCAAAAGTAACCCTGAGGGAACAAAGATAAAAATGCATTTATCACATTAACATGATTTAAACTATACTATAAAGGAACAGTAATTAAAACAGTGTAGTACACAATAAAAAATAGACAGATGGATTGATGCATATGAATTAAAAGCTCATAAATAAATCCACATACACATATAAATACTTAGTTCATAACAAAGGAGTCAGCCAAAAAATGGAGAAAGAAGAGTCTCTCTAACAAATGGTGCTGGGAAAACTGGGTGGCCACATGTAAAAGAATGAAGTCGTATTAGTCACTAACTCCAAGCGCAAAAATAAAATGTAAATGGTTTACAGACTAAGATTTAAAAACTGAAACAATAAAACACATAGAAGAAAACTTTGGCAATATGTTTCCTGACATTAACAATCAAGAAGATTTTGGAGACTTGACCCCTAGGATAAGGGAAATAAAAGCAAAAATAAACAATTGGGATTATATAAATTAAATAGCTCATAAACAGTGGAAGGAAATATAAGTAAATTAAAAAGACATCCTACTAAATGAGAGAAAATATTCACACATGATACAACCTACAATGAATAAATACCTAAGGTATACAAAAAAACTTATCCAACTTAACAATAAAAAAAATCCAATTAATAAAGAGGCAGCAGGCCTAAACAGACAATTCACCAAACAGGATATCTATAAGACCAAATGATATATTGAAAATTGTTTATCATCATTTATAGTAAGGGAGATGCATATCAAAATCACAAGATCATATTATCTCAGAAACCTGAAAATGGTACATATTTGAAAAACCCTTAACAACAAGTGGTGGAGAGGAGTGGCAGAAGAAGAACCTTAATAAACCCTGTTACACAACTGATGTAAACTGGTGGACTAATTTTGGAAAGTCATGTGGATTACCTTAAATGATTAAAAATGGAAAGACCATATGCCCCAGCAAACCTACTCCTGAACACGTATCTGAAAAGCCTGACACCATCAACTCAAAAAAAAAATTATATGCTCTACAATGCTTATGGCAGCTTTCTTTACAACAGCTAAAACATGGAAACAACTTAAATGTCCATCAACAGAGGACTGGATCAAGATGATGTGATATATCCACACTACGGAATACTGTTTCCCACTAGGAAAGATGAAAATGTTCTTTGCAAGAACATGGGAGGTATTCAAGGGATTATTGGCATTAAAACACATAATATTGGGTATTTACACCGCAGATGATCCAACAAAATACTTGCAAAGACTAGTGGACACTAAAAACTGAAGTAACTCTTCCAAGATGTGGAGGGAAAGGGGAAAAAGAAAAGGTCAAAGGGGTATAAAGGATGATGGTGGAAAAAATCAATAAATTAAACTCACATGTTGAAACTAATTGCAAAAAGAAATATTTTTTTAAAAGCTAATACAACAAACGTAGGAGATATACCTCCCAACATAGGTTAGCATAGGATGATTTTAAAAATTAGAAATATGATGTATTGCAGAAGAGTAATGATTTCCTTACATCTTTTCAAAAATCATTTTAAAAAGAAAATTGAGAGATTCCAACAAACTAGATCCAAAGTATATATCAAAGACAAAAGGATCTTTTTAAATATGGAGCATCCTCAATGCATAAATAGAAGTCACCTCAGCATGAGAGTTCATTAGAAAGAACTGATTACATAGCCATACTTTTAAAAACCAAAAAAATTACTCCAGCTTGAAGCTATTTAAATTTCACATATTTAACTAACAGTCAAAAAGTATCTAACCAACTTAATGAACCGATAATATAGACATGAGCAAAGCTAACAGCTCCAGTGTTTAAGTTACATTTAACTAACTTAGCTTTGTAGCTTGTTTATTGTCAAGGCATAATGAGCCTTAATTTCAATTCCTCCATTTTTGCTTTTCCTTGTAAAAACTTTTTCTAAGAACCTGAAATTACACTATCACTGGCATTTGTTTGCATATTATAGTCATAACCTTATCTCATGTCTACAATTCTGGCTGAACTCAATCTGTGACTTCCCTGCTATAAAAGTTACAGGTGAAGGTTAGATAAAAGTAGAGGTGATTAGGAAAACTAGATGAACATTTTCAGATAAAGTGATAGTTCAGTAAATGATGAGATCTGATTAGATCTACACAAAAGCTTGAGAGGAGAAAAAACAAGATGTCATATGTGGAAAAACAATGTGAAGGAATGTCAGGGGATTTAAACAAAAACGAATTATTTATAGGATATTGCTATGTGATTAAACTGTGGTACAGATTTTAATGAGTCAGAACCTCTCAATATCTAAGATGCTTCATGATAGTATCCTAGTTTGCACTTTACTGTCTACCTATAATTTATGTCAGTAAAAGAAATTTCACTAAGTAGTAGCAATAATGACCTCACAAATATATTGCAGTATACTGTGAGTATAGTTCACAAACCTTGAAATTTTTCAAAGTATTTAACAAATAATTTTAATTTTTTTCATAAATTTTTATGGAAAAAAAATGTTAATACCAAATGGTTGTATGATGATTCCCAGGCCATTTGCAAATTTTGTGTAATGAGTGTGTTGAAGGGAATTGTAAGATAAATGTCTAATATAATTCTTATTTATAAACTTGTTTAGGGCCTTTGCTTTAGTTTACTGTCCTGCTTTCCCTGAACTTTATTTCTTTGTGAAGATTGAAGGCGTATGTAATAGTAACAGAAGATGCTTCCTTGCTATGGTGCACATATCTAAACATATTACTTATCAAAACATGGCATTAATTGGACCCCATATTTAATGAAGTGCAGAAGAGGATATCACAACTTGTATTTGCTCTAAATCTCTGCATACACTTACTTTAAAAAATCTCTCTTAATTATCTAAATATAATCACATTTTACTTAGGAAAAACCATAATATTGTTAAAGAAAAATTTACAATAAACTGCAATACGAGAGAGACGGAGATATTAAAAGTCAAATCTTGACTGACCCAACAATAAGATTCATGACACCTTTCAAGCTTTTAGAGTAACTCAAGTGACACAGATCCCCATAATCTCCTCATCACTTTCTGCATTTTCAAAGTCATCATCTGTCAGTGACCTGTAGAATTCATCATTGAGGCAAAAGATAAGGTTATGTCACCAATAAGGCCCACTGAGAAAGGTTAGCTTAGAGAGACTGTGAGTGACTTTTATAAAAGAGTGAACATGTTGGATAACTTACAAGCAGAGGAAATAGAAATAATTTACAAAGGAATGATGTATATTCCAAATACTAAGGGTTAATGTTGTAAGCAGGCTAAATTTGGTTTAAATATGGATGGTCACCTTCTACCAGTAATGAAAGGATGATAAAAAAAAAAAAACTGTTTCAAACATTTTTTTATAACAAGTATTGTATGATTTATCATCCCTCCTGTAAAGATTTAATTTAATACAGAAGAGGAAGCATTGCTTTCATTCAGGGAGAAGGCAAATCATACTACAAAATGAGAGGCAACATTTTTTTTATTGATATAGTGGTATGGACCAGTAAACAAAGGGAAAAAACTGTATAACTCATGGAAACTACATGAAATATATGCAAGCTGAAATAAATTGTATAACTGCTGTGTTTATATAACCAAAATTTGAAATGTATTCTTTTGCAATTTGCTAAAGAATATTTTGAGTTTGTAAGTATGCTGCGATAATGTTCACTTATTCAAGGAACAGATAAATATAAATGAAAAGAAATTTCTTGATACTTGTTTTAAACAGTTTATTTGGATTTACAATCAAGTTGTGTGAAAAGGAGATAGTTATAAACTATTTTGATTCAAAATAATGGTGAACATATTTGTGATCTTCACTCATAAAATGTGGTACCTTTAATATAACAGAAACTCAGAAAGAGTGGCTAACATAAAATCCACAATGTATAAACATAACTTACAACAAATATTTTGCTGCAATGAAATCAAGTTCAGAAAATTCAGAAGAAAGGACCTAAGCTAGAAATATATTCACAATTTCTAAGGAAACACAAAAGATGACCGTTTTTCAAACTGGAGGGTATGACCCATTAATCGGCACAACATAAATCTGATAACATATGATCCATTATTTTTAATGGTACATAATAGAATATATGATAAAAAAATATATTAGAGGGCACTGCACATAGCAAAGTAAGAGTCACTCAATAAAATGTTTGTTTTATAACATATACATACACGTGTGTGTGTGTGTGTGTGTGTGTGTGTGTGTGTATGGGGGGGATGGGAGAGAGATTTAAATATATGTGCTTGTCAGTGTCAGTATATATGTTTGTAATTGACTCTAATATTTTTTGTGGGCCCTGGTCAAAAACTTTTGAAAACTGCCTCAATAAATAATACTAAAATCCAGTCTTTCACCAAACTAAAATCACAAATTAAAACCAGTGCAATCATATTATTTTTATAACCACTGCAGTAATATCACATGATCTAGAAAGAAATATCACATGATCTAGAAAAATAAAATATAGGTGCTGGTCTTATATAAACATTATGATAACCAAAGTTTCTTTACTCAATTTCTTCACAATTTTCTCTTTTATTATATTAGGCATGCAAAATGATAGTCTGAAAAGGGAGCATTTAAGAAACCCCATGTATTTATACATAAATAAGTTTGCATTTGTATATGTACACGAATTCGTGTTTTTTGTATCTATATATATATTTGCCTCCCTAATTTGACTTGACCAAATGCCACAAATCCTTCTTAACATATTGATCAACGATTAATTTTAGGGAGACGCAAAAGATTTGTAGCCCCCATTTGACAAGGTGAGATGGTATGGAGTTCAGAAAAATATCAGTAAGTAACAAGGTATATCAGGCAAGTAAAAGGTCAAAGGTATTTTGGGGTTTTGATAGGCACTGATTTGGAACAAGGAAATTAGAAACAATCCTAGAGAACATTTAGAGATTTTGAGTGTTGGAGAAAGCAGTGAGTAAGTAAATCAAAATGACAAATCACTATATTGGGAGGAAATGATTGGGAGTAGGAAATGAAACATTTTATCACTACTCCAGAGAGAGATAAAAATTTAAAACATATTTAGGTTTTGTTTTCATACGGCATTCAAAAGAAATGTCTTTTCTGCTTATCAAAACTTCTGTTCTCACCCTCTGTAATAGGAATAATGCTCCTTCCTGCTGACCTGGAATTGTAACTTGACCACCTACAATTTAAACAGACCCCAAGAAAGTACTACCAATTTTTGATTATGGATAGTCTGGGAAGAATCCAAACTGCTAATTCATTGTCTGTAGTACTTTATTCTCACACCAATGCCATAAACAACATAATTCTGTAAAGGCTAATACATAATGCTTAGTATCACGAGCAGAACTTATTTTCAGTAGCAACCTGAGGAAAAAATAAGTACAAAATATCAACAAGGAAGCAACAGAGAGGTTCACTGGAGGTCTGGGACTATATATCTGGATATAATATTGTATAAATCGAGAAAATTAGGGCAATCATGGATCAAAAGTTATAACGCAACATTTTTGTATATCAGAGAGACCCTTCAGGGAAACTCTGGCTCTGCAATAAGTTCATTTATCAAGGGATAATGACCCAAAAACATTCTTTTGGAGATAATTTGGAATCTATTTCCTTTTAAAAAGAAAGGCACCTGTGGAACTAATTAGGATGAAGTACTTCCTTCAAAGTGCGGCTATAATCCTTTTGAATGAATAAAAGGTTTACAGGACTGTATTTCCGAATGAAAGAGAACTCAAATGACAGCTGATGGTAGCTCTGGTATGAAAAAGATTTGGAGAGAATCAGAGTGATACTCACTGAGATGGTCACAAAAGAAAATTATAGTAGTATCCAAGAACAATTTAAATAAAGCAAGTCACTGTAGCACCAAATCCAGTTAGCAAGTGCCCCAGAGTAGATTAGCCTCTCCTGGAACATATATCTTACTTATAGATTCAGGTAAATTTTCTGAAAATCTGGTTCTCTCCAGGGATAAAGTCAGGGGCTTATGGTAAGAGGTTACCGCTTTATTTTATGTATTTCATTTTTGTTCTGTTTGTTTGTTTTGAAAGCATAGGCAGGTCTTACTTTTCTAACTAAAAATAGTATTTAAAGAGAACTGATCACTATATTAAATATTTATTTTCTTCATTCAGCATGCAGAATGCTTTTTGTTTGCAGATTTGTGTATACTGTTCACCACCATGCATATAGTAAAAGCACATATAAAGGAATTATATCGGTCATTTGTTATCATTTCTCAGTCAGTTGCAGAGATTTGAGAGCACATCCTGACTGCCAATATTTATCAGACCCATACATAACACAGAGGGAGAAAATATAACAGAATCATAGAACTACCGACTGGAAAGAATATGAGAACTTGGAGATTTAGTGTGATCTAACTTATGTGCATTCTTATTTTATTGTTACTCTTGTATAAACGTCTAAACTTCTACTAAAATTAATTTAATTACCAATTTAGACTGACTTATTTCTACTTTTCCCTGACAGGGCTCCAAAGAAAGCCAAGAAAAACAAATCTCATAAGGGTTCTTAGAATTACAGTTCTTCTGGAATGTATATTCGTTTCTGTCTCTGTCTTTACACTACCTTTTGACACTTCAATGACTCTTTAACAATAAAACCTTTGTGGAGTCTGCAATTACTTTCTTGTAGCTAAATCTAATAGATAACTTTCACTGCCATATATTGATTGTTAGTATCACTTCACATTCTTGCTTACTCCTTTTTATCATTATCATTACTACTTCTTGCTTCACTTCCTTTGCCTGCTTTTGGAGATAAGTCCTTGCTGTTCTTTGTCCTAATTCTAGGGGCTTCTTGGTCTCCTGTCTTCAATGTTGGATTTTTTTCTCTTACACACTTCCCTTTTTCATTCTACAGTGTCTTTCTGGATAGTGTCATGAATTCCATGACTTCATTTGCAACCGTATACTGAAAGTTTCTAAATCTATATGTCTAGGTCAAATCATTTTTAACACCAATTTTTCTAACTGCCTGCTACAAATACATCTATTTGAATGCTCCAAAAGTACTTCTAACTTGATATATCTGAGACATGTCTCAAAGGATTAGAATCCTTTCAAATTCAACCCTGTCATACACATTTTTTTAAGGGAATGGTAGTGATAAACACTTAGTTGTCCAAATTAGAAATATGGTATATCCTGAGTAATTTCTCCTCATTCATTAAACCCAACGTATTACAGAATGTAAAAATTCTATCACATCTGCTTTCTCTATCCTTATCCTTACCTTTTACACAAATAAATTAATGGAGCGCCCTCTTTCTCCCTAACTGCCTATGCTGCTTTTCTCTAAACCATTATTTATACAGAAGCCAGAGTAATACACACACACACACACACACACACACACACACACACACACACACATTCATGGCATTTATTTACTTAAAATCAAGTAAGAGTTCCATCTAACTCTTAAAGTGTTCCATCTAACTCTTAAAGTGATAGACACCTTCCTTGTTATGACTTAACATAATGACTCACCACTTTATTCCATTCTCATATACAATTCAACCAATATTTCAGTCATTCAAAACACCATTCTGTTTCTCAATTAGGCCATGATTTTGCCCATGCTTCAGAATTTTCCACATCTATTTCTCTAAAACACAGTTTTTATCTCATATTTATATAACTAGCTAACTTCTATTTATCACTCAAATTTCAGCTAAGACACTAATCCCACTAAGACGACTCCATGATCTTCAACTCTGCACTCAAGCCTAGGTTTACTATCACTTCTCAACATCCCCATGACAAATAATGTTTTGCTGTACATATTACCTTGTATTATAATTGTCTTTTTACTTGTTTCTAAACTTTATGAAGACAATGGCTGCATCTGTTTTCTCTACCATATTATTTATTTTAATGCTATGACAAGTACAGGATTTGAACTCAATAAGTATTTTTAATTTCATATATAAATGAAAGAATTATCATCATCAATCCTACTGATGCCTTATTCTCAGAAATCCAAGGTTTTTCAGTTACCCCTACCAGGGTTTCACTTATTATATCCAACTTCACTTATTTTAGTTATGTTTCAAAACATAAAAACAGTACATAAGCTTGCTACTTATGATAAAATTCTACTCAATGGACACTGTCAAAGTCATCAAAAAATTCAAGACAATTGGTTGGAATGGGTTTTATATTAATGGATATGCTCATAAGTATACATCAGGAGTTTGTTTACTGCTTTGAATATGCAGAATAGTCCTGGAAATGAATTATCTCGAAGAAGCTCAAAGTTCTTTACTATGTTGTGCCAGGGAAACCCCATATCCAAGTGACAAATTTCATTAATAGTACATCCGTTTTTGATATTTTTGTAGAACATTGTCAACTCCTTTGCTAATAGACAAAAGTAGAAAATCAGAACATATGTTGTGAAATTAGCTAGAAGCTATATAAGCAGCAATTTTTTTTTATAGATGAATAGTTTTGGTTGAAAGACACAGTTTCTGACAGCTTAGTGTGCAAGAAAAAAATCAGAAATGAATAAATGCTTCATACAGAAAAGGTAGGCCAGGGGCAAAGTACATAGCATGATCATCCGAGTTATGTAAAACCGGATAACAAGAGAACTAAATAAAATGTATACACTGAGTTTTCTTCAACACATTCTATTTATCACCTACTGAAAATCAATAGTTGAAGATAGGTCTCTGAACACGACAGGCTGGAAAATTTAGAGAAATTTTCAAAATTCTAGAGGTAACTATAACTATATAGACAAAAAAGATATATTCCGCAGTTGCTGGAATGAAAAGGACATCTGGATGTATTTTAACCACCATGATAGTTGAAATACCTTTAAATATAAAGGAAATTTACATATGAATAACATTACAATGAATGACGAGAAGTAAATGAAAGTCTCTAAATAGATCTCCTTACCCATCATGATGCCTAATAGTCCCCCACTAATTCCAGGTCAAAAGTAAAAACAAACTAATAATAACAACAAAAACAAAAATAGGAGGGTTCTTCTCTAAAGAAAACATAAGAAGAAAACTCAGCGTATGATCTTCACAGCCTCCCAATAAGTTTGACTTCTTGTCCATTCATCATAAACTTGAAGTTAATGATCAATTCTGTTCACATTTAAAAGAACTCTAGGAAACTTTTACTTACTTCTTCTTTAACCATTAGATGTAACCAATTATTAATGGCCACTTAAGGAAAACAAGCAATGTGGGGGAAAAAATAAAGGATCAAGCTAAATAAACAGAAAAAGGCAATTCCAAAAAGACAGAAAACAATGTAGAGAACAAAATAAACTTTCAAAATGCTTTTGTTAATATCTGGGAAGATACTGCAAGCAGAGAACAAAAAGTGAATTCAACAAAAAAGGAACAATAAAAGAACAAAGAAGAACTCTTGGGAAAAAGCAAGTAAAATGTCCAAAATAAAAACTCAATAGAAGAAAATGAATATCACATTAAAGAAATGTTTAGAAAGAGAGAAATGTATTTAAAAGATGAAATAAATAAGCAAAAGCATATAACACAAGAGATCAAACCAGGAATCTACATCTGGGTAAACAAAGTTCACAAATGAAAGAATAAGAAAAACTTATCAAAGAAGTATAAAAAGAGGATTTTCCAGGGCTAAGGAACCTGACTTTCCAAGTGAAGGGCCCATGAAGTGCCTAGCAAAGAGTGTGTGTGAACAAAATTCCACATCTAAATAAGTCTTTGTAAAAATTAACATCAAGGTCCAGGATGAGATCACAGATCTTTTAAAGAGAAAAAAACATATATCACTAGTGAAGGGACAATAATCAGTCTGGATTCTAGTAATACTAAATGTTTAAAAATAAAAGAGCAAAACCTTCAAAGTAATATGATATAGAGAAATGAAAAAAAAGATTTTTATGTGAAATGAAACATTTACCACTCCTGCTTCCTTTCTCAGTAAATTAGTCTTCCCTATCCACAAATAATTAAATCACTATTCTCAGTTTCCCTCAATGATAACTGAAATTTCAAAGAGCATAAGGAAATCTCCATTTCATATGTCATGAATCAGACACTGTTCACTGACTCCCCATTTGGTAGAATGAGAAACACATCAATAGTCCCACAGTCTCCCTCCTCACCATCCTTTGCTCTATTCAACTTCGACATCCTTAAATTTACTTTATATTATTTAGTTAGGTTAGTTCCAAACTTTCAAACCAAATAAATAGTATTACTATGATACTGTTACTACAAATACAGTTTGTTGTAAACTTGGGTTTATATATTAGAGTTATGTTTTTCCCCTGGATATCCAATAGGCCCTATGTGTCTATAAGAAAACACCTTCATGTGTCATTTAGAATGAATTCTTTTTTAATCCCCTACCAAATGCTTCTACCATATTTTCAATTTTGTACAATCTGTTAATCATTCTTCGTGTTTTATATATTCCTCCTATTTCCTAGTCTTCTATCCAAAGCTTTTTGTTCTCCATCTGCTCTATAAACCAGAGTACAGCCATCAAAGTAGGATAGCATGTCACTGTGCTTCTAAGTTAAACCCACTCTCTCCTTGGTATCATGTATTCATCTTTCTTGGCATACCCTCATCTTACTATAATACATCTTCAATTAAGTTCTTACGGCAAGACAGCGGGGGGAGGGATCAGGAACAGACAGAAGAAGGACGGTATAAATAGACTCTTCTTTCATAGCAGGGAGTCTACACAATGTATATAGAGAATTTTTTGTTTACTGGATGGTGTCACTAACAGGTAGAATATAAAGTAACTAAATTAATAGTCAGATAAAGATAAACTGGAAAACTAATCCTTGATACAGAATTGAAGCACCAAGGAGTGAGGGAGTGAGAAAGGGGTAAGAGCAAAGAGGTAAGGAATCACAATTGTCTGTGGTGATGGAGTATGGTGAGTTAGTGGTGGGTGCACTATAGTGGTAATACCTGATAGGGGTACCCCAATATTACCTCAGTTAAAAATTAATTAATTAAATAAACAAACAAATAAAAGAGAGATAAACACTTCATTTAAAGATAAGCATCAGAAGACTTAAACATAGAAGTGGTTGGTTGTCACAAACATAAAGCCTTGTAGGAGGAAGAATTTTGATAATAAACACTTGTTTTTCAATGGAACTTGTAATCATCAGTGCTGTTCGCCAAGTATTTCCAGTTCTCCAACTTCCTGAGCACATGGCAGGAATTCACACCCTGGTCCTGGTGAGATAGCATGGAGCTAGCATACTGGTCATAACCAATAACTTGTGAGTACAAGTCACATGTCCCCTCCAAGTGGACACTTGAAGAGCCAGAGCACAATTCACCAGATCTCTTTATTTCTGATCACCAGTTCTCTTTATTTCTGATCTTTGATGACTGATCATCAGTTTCAGGCTTAGGATGAGAATACGAGTTTCAGAACTAGCCCCCAGACAGCTGATATATCTGCAGCGTGAGCTAGAAGTAAGTCTTTGCTATTATGAGTCACTGAAATTTTGAAATTGTCATTGTAACAAAAGTTTGCTGAAGAACACTATTTGATTCTTTTAAACATGTTCATAGTTCACAATGGTAATAAAATATTGTGCAACATTAAAAGATATAGCAAGCTTCCAATTTTTAATATGTATATTATGATTTTTAGAAACTTTAATTTTCAGCAACCTTATTTTTTTTTTAAAAGATTTATTTATTTATGCATACAAGCTGGGTAAAGACCAGAGGTGTGGGGTGGCAAGAGGGTTCACCAGAGACAGAGTGGGGAGCAGAACAGGCAGATCGATGGAAACACACTGCCGAGGGGAGCAAAGGGAAGGCAGAAGTGGTCTACCGTGCCATGTGGGAATCTCCCCAGCCAGGTGTCAAACTCGTACCTCCGCTGCCAACAGCTCCACAGAGCAGCGCTTAACTGGGGGCGCCACCGCCTAGCTGCTGCGCCCCCAGTGAGGCCCAGCAACCTTATTTCCATTGTCTGTTTAAGAGTCTTTGAAAGAGAGCCTCCCTGGAGACACAAGGGATTAAGTCTCAGCACTATGAAACTATAGGCAGCCACTGCAGCATGAGTTTGATCCCCAGCCAGGAAGCTTCCCACATGGCTCAGCAGACCTCTCCTGTCTCACCTGCTGCTCCCATCAGCTCTGTATTTCAGTCAATCTGCCTGCTCTGCTCCCCCTTCTGTCTCTGGTAAATCATCTCACCCCCCTCATCCCCCCCACACAAACACCTCTGGCCTATACCCCAGCTCTTATATGCATAAATAGTAGATAAATCTTAAAAAAAAAAAAAAAAGTCTTCGGAAGAATAGTGTAAGAATAGTGTAAGTCTTTGGAAGAATAGTGTAAGAATAGCGTAAGACTCAGTAGTTGTTCCTATCCATTTATCCATGGATAAATGGCCTGCGCCATGTTTATCCATGGCCTGAGCAATGGGAAGTATAGCGCAGTCTTCAGTGGCAGGCTGAGCACGCCAGTCTTTAGAAGGGAACTGTTGAAAAGGCATAGAGAATACCTGCACACCTTCAGGCCCACCTGCCACCTCTAGTTGAGTAGCAGTAAACTCGGGAGCTGGAGCCGTCCACTCGCCCTGAAATTTCCCTTGGTCACTGACTTTTCAGCAGCAGCCTGCTGTTCCTCTTCAATCTCATAAGGATCCTTGTAGAAGTAGAAATCAGGCATGACCTCCCATGGGGGACATAGGGTCACACATGTGAAGAACTTCCAAGGCCAGCATTCACCATATGAAACCTACTGAGTGAGCCCCTCTGTAGCTGCAGGCACTGGCAATATCAGTGGTCGGCAGATCAACATAGATGCCTCTGTGGGAGGATGGTGGTCATCCTTGGGGACAGTAATTACCACAAGTATTGGTTCCTGGAAAGTTGCCTGCAATGTTTAGTGGAGGTTCCAGACTGAAGTAGTCAGCAACAGGAGTGGTTCCAGTGACAGCAAGAAAGTTCAGCACAGCTTGCAGGCCAGGATTCTGCATAATATGATGCTAACTAACATCAGTCGAGTTTTCAGTGGTACAATGGCACACTGTCAGCAGAAGCTTCTCTAAAATTTTCTTCAAATTTATGATGTAGATGCCATCACTTCTTCTTTTGTGCATGTAATGTTCCGTTTGGAAGTCAACTTGGTGCCATCTAAGTGGGTTCATGCTGTAATGAATTTGAAGTCATATTCATTCTTCCTTTACAGAACAAAAAAGAGCTCAATACATTGTCAGTTTCCCTTTAGGCTATGACAGAAACCCAAAATAATCCCATATGAACCCCTTTCTGGACAGTATAGAAAAACCTATGCAATGTTAATATCACATCTTTGTTAACAGAGCAGAATGTCAGATTTGTAATTTCAAATAAATGATTTTAATTTTTCATCTCAACAATCTTCCTCCTCTGAACCTTGAAATATAGAAAATTAAGTGATTATTTTCTCCATTCTTCTAAGATGGTATATAGTTAATACCACCCTCCAGAAATAATAGAGAAGTTAATTCATTACATATAATAAATGTCTTAAAACAGTAGGTCTAAACACCTGGTGGAACCCCAGCTGATGAACCACAGTTCACAACTTATCTTTACTCAACACCTTCATACCACAGGAAAGCATTTTATAATTAAAGCCATAAAGACGAAGTAAGAATTACTTTTCTGCTATATTAGTTTATATAAGCTACTGGTCCTCAAACTTCGGCAAGTCTGCATTGGGAATCAGAAATTTGCATTTTAACAAACACATGAAGATATTCTAATGTGGGTAGTCCTTAGACACACTTTGAGAATACAGCCTTAATATCTTACCATTTACACATCAAAGTTCAAAAGATTGTTGACTTTATCCCCCAAATATCAATGAGAGACACTCTCTGAGGGAACAAAGTAATGAAAGTGGAAACTGGGAGGAAGTCAAAATTCCAATTAAAACAATTAAACTCTCATTATCTGGGAAGATTAACAATCTCTAGAATTGTCTGTGATTAAAAAATAGCAGGAACCTGAGAGTTGTGTTTAGTCACCTCTCAGAAGAACTCAGCAACTGGTAAGATGCCAACTGGACCACCGGCCATCTTCTTATCCACATAGAAACATCCAGGAGAAGCACAGAGGGCCCTCAGAGAGGGATCTGCATGCCAGTGGAATTTCCTGAAGCTATAACATCACTCACAAAGAGCACTCCAGCAGGCAACTTGGTTTACATTCTCCAGCCTCACAGGGAACCACTCTCTACCTTTTGCCTAGTCACAGGGCCTTGCTGAGCAAAAATTCCCAGATGCAGACTACTCTTTTGTTTTGACACATGACTCTGCAAATGAATTAATCAGTTTCAGATCATGACAGTTGACCAGAGGAAGACAGTAAATGTATTCTGTTTTGTCAAAACTCATCTGTGCATGCTTTTTGGCTATATTTAAATCTCATGTCCTATTTTGAAATAAAAATGACATAACCATTTGACCTTCTGTTGTTCCTACTTATTTTGAAAACAGAAAACCACAGGCTAGAAATGGTTGGTGAAGAAACAATACTGAAATGTGAACAATGAAAAATACATTAAATTGCTATTGAAAACAAGCCTCGTTCATCATCATCAAAAGTATGGGAGTTGTATCTGGTCACTCACTACATTGGTTTAACCATCTCCTTTCAGTTTTGGTGTTTGATAATCTTGATAAATGAACTGCAAATCTACTTAAATTTTCCCTTTGTTTTATGTACTATTAAGACTCAAAGTTCCCTGGTTAGTACTGCTACCTGATGTCTGATGTAGCTGGGAATGAGGGTATCTGGTGGAGAGATAGAAAGCACACTGCTTAATAAGTAAGTTCTGTTAATTACTGTGTCACAAAGCAAAATTTATCTTGTATCTATGGAAAAGTAATGTATCTAATACAGGATATTTTCACTACACCAAAACATGTCTGTGTGTGTTAAATTTTCCTTGTGCATTTGGTCTTTTCCATATAATCATAACTAATTTATTTCCACTTTAGTGTAAAGGACAGCATCAAATTTGCAGTCTTTTCCTATTCACTGTCTGTGGTCTTATAATTTGCACCTTTGTGAACAAATAACACCCTGTATCTGTTCTGTCTGCTTTTTTATTACTCCAGTTTTTTCATCTACATATTGTTATTCTATTAAATTGTATGTATTTATGCAATCCTCCTTCAAACACAGTAGGATAGGAAAGGGTAATAAGTAGGCAATAATTGAAAAAAATAGAGATAGAGGAAATGTTTTCTACAAATGTAGATGAGCTATGCACTGTGAAGGAAGTTTAAGATTGTGGCACTGCAGTTTAGAAGTTAGCTTCTGACCAGTTGAAACAGATCACAGCCTTTCCTGTGATGGTTCTTTCACTAAGATAAAGGGGACCGAGGTATTACTCTCAGCAGTTCTAACTTGTTAATTAATGCTCTTGATTCCTTCAGGTTTTGTGACTATCATAAGACTTACTGATTAGTAAAATACTGATGGCTAAGTAAATTCATGTTGGTTTATGATCAAGTAAAATGATAGCATAACACACTATGTATGCTATGGGAATTGGAGAGTTGGGCATGAGAGCTGGGCAGAGGTAGGGATAGGAAAATACAGGCAGTGATTTAGAGCTCAGCTCGAGTTTTATATAGATGCCATACTGGATTTGATTCTTCTTCCTGGTATCACCATGAGTATTATTATGGTCTTACCTTAATTCCCCTTATCTATAAAATAGGAATAACATGGTGTTTATATCTTTGTGTCCTGTAGAGAGTAAAATTGGAGTAAATGTGTCAGAGACCTTAGGACAGAATGATTTCTGTTCACTTTTAGTTAATTATTATTATGTGAGGTCCTTCTCCCAAAAGTTAAAAACTTATAGCAATAAATCATATATATAAAACTCTAGTTGAAGGGTATATATAATAAATGCCATCAAAATGGCACACACAAAGCACTATGGGAAGAAAGGAGTAGAGAGACATGATCAAAGTCAGAGATCCAACACAGGACAAGACTGAAGAAAAGCCTCTAGAGATTTAAACAAAGGGCTGCCTAATGTGTTTGAGAACACATAGTAAAGGTACATCAAGACTCAGGGTCGAAGGACAAATTGGAACAAACTGTACAATTTCAAAGTAAATGAAAATGTTATCAAAAAGAAACTAACACTAAGAACACTTTTGCAAGGGAATTCATCTGTGCAAAGGAATATGCTCTTTATGTTACAATTAGGATATGAAGCTATATCCCAGCTCTTCTCATAACCACTAGCATTTACTGTGAAATCAATCATAGAATTAAAATGTGCCAGAGTCTTTTAGTTATATAACAACCTTAAAAGGAAAGATATATCCCCATTTTCCAGAGCAGGAGATGAGGCTAAATAAGCTAATTTTTTTTTTATGAAATTCACTTATCATATAGATGTAGCATATTCCTGGCTACAAAATCCATGTTCTAAAACTCTGATCTCTTTACTCTCATCCTTTGTCTCTCTACATAATCAGTATTTTCGATGTTACAAAAAATGTTTTGCTGTTTTCATGGAGAGTGGGACCCTCTTAAAAGATTTTATACTAATTCTCTAAGAGAAATATAAGATGAACTTGAATAAACAAGATAAAAGCCTTTATTATGAAAAAGAACCAGATGACACCAATACCAGTAATATCTGAGAAAGAATGGTTACCTCCACACACACAGCCTAACAAACAACTAGATACTATTTGTTTTTCTAGTGATTAAAACTCATGTCAGCATGCTAACTGCTATGCAGTTTTTGCTAAACTGGAAACACCTCTCTGTAACACTCTGAAGAATACTGTCTTTCAATTTGGGGAAAAATCTTAAAGAAAACAATGTGTTAGCAAAGATGACATGTAGCAACCCCCTGATGTTTTTCTAAATTTTATTAACACATATTTCATTCGAAATGTAAGTTTTCCATGGCATGTCCAATCATGAATAAGTTATAATCAGAAATTGAAGATAATCCAAGTTACCTCCAAAGATTAAATCTAATAATTGTCATTATCCTATAAAAGATGGTACAATTATTGAACTAGAATTTCAAAGTAACCAGGTATAGGAAAATACACACTGCATTAAAAAAACTTATTCGTGGAGAAAAACAATCAGAAAAAAGCTTCTCAAAAGACCATCTAGTAAATACAGACACAGACACACACACACACACACACACACACACACACACACACACACACACCCCACACACACACACGCTGTATATTTTTGGTCCCAAAAATATTTCAGACACATGGTACTTATGTACTTTCCAATCTTCTTGTTACTGTGCTAGACTGTGTGAAATGTGCTGGCTAATGAATCAAGAATAGGTATAGAAAGTGAGTGTCTTTAATGCCAGAGCACTTCATTATTTGTTCAAGATCCATCTGGAAGACAATGAGATAATGGTTGTTTCAGTCTGTAGGAAAACTTAGGGTCTGGAATGAGGGGGTTATGGACATAAGTTTCAGTCAACCAGCAAAAGACCTGTAACATGAGAGGGAATTAAACTTTTATGGCTATGAGTCACTAAGAATTTGTGTTTGTGACTGTACCATAACCTATTCAAAAAAAATAAAATGTGAACACATATATAATTTTAAGTTTTCTAGTACCAACATTTAAAAAATGTAAAAAGAAACAGGTAAAATTATTTCTAGTAATATTTTTGTTTAACCCAGTAGATAAGAAATATATCACTTGCACCTAAAAATGAACAAAACAGGTAGAATAAATCACTAATTACATTTCAAATGCTTAATAGTCATAATTGATTAGTGACTGCTATATCTGATAGAGCAAACTTTGCTAATTATAATGAGACACACAATACACATTCCCTTATAAGTCAAAAGATTTCCTCAAGAAAGACACACGAATACAGCAGGACAAGTGACTTAGAAATGGTATTGGTAGGACCTGCCTGGTGGCACAAGTTTCAGCACTATGAAGCTATCAGCAGCCACTGCAACATACGTTCAATACCCAGCCATGGAGCTAACCCATATGGAGCAGCAGACCTCTCCTATCTTGCCCGCTGCTCCCCTCAGCAGTGTCTTTTAATCACGCTGCCTGTTTTGCTCCCCACTCTGTCTCTGGTGAATCATCTCACTGACCCCCACCCCCCACACACACACCTACAGCCTATACCCCAGCTCCCATATGCATAAATAAATAAAATCTTTTAAAAAAAGAAAAGAAATAGAGCTGGTAATTTTAAGCTTGTTTTAAGATGGCAATGGGTTATCTTAATTATGTATGTCCTCTAGACAGTGTGAAACACAGGAAAAGAAGGCATACAACAGTAAGGTTATAAATGTAGTTCCAATTATTCCTTACTTTGCCAGAACCTGAAAATAGAAGGGTAAATCAGCCTTACCTTGAAATACTCACTGTTAGTCCTCAAGAGCCCAAATAATGCAAATGATTTGAAAAAGTCTGAAAGACATATCTAAGAAAAGATGGCATCAAATATCTACTACTCATAGGGTTTTGGAGCTAAGAAAAAAATATAAGCAATAAAGAGAGTTTAAAATATCTATAAAGAAATCAAGAGAAAAAGAAATACAAGAACAGAGGAGAAGCTTTGGATTTCTAATAAAAATTATTATTAGTGACATTTGGAAGTATAGTTTTGGCAAATTCATGAGTTATGGGACCAAATTAAAGGAAATTTGAAAGAAATCTAGTAAAGAGGAAATTGAAGCAATGAGTGAAAGGAAATAGTAATAGAGTAGAGATATACTTCTATAAAATAGAATTCCATTTTAGCTGAAGAGCCAAGGGAAACTTAATAAGAGAAAACAGCCATTTGTGGGTTTGTGAGAAGCTAATAATGAAATGCAGGATTTTACAAGGAGATGAGTGGCATGAGTGCAAAAAAGAACAGAGGACTTAGACAAGGATCAAATACCATATCTGGAGGCTTAAAGGAATAAAATGTAAGGTAGAGCTTTGGATTGGCTGCCAATCAAAGGAGAAATCTTTGATCTATTGAGAATTACATGTTTAAATAATTGGTTACCTTGACTTTGAATGAAGGGAAGCTTGGGATTTATAGTTAGTTGGAAGTTTAGCTGGAATAAAGGAAATGGGAAATTGACTGACCCATAAAATGATTTCTATAGAAATGTATATGTATTTTAATAAAAGTAAAAATGAATAAAATCTTTAGGAAAAAAATGAATCAAAATGAAGGCTATCATATAAACTAGAAATAGCTTTAAAAAGGGAAATTTAAAGAAATATTTCACTTCTTAAAACTGAATACCATAAATATTTGCTGTTTTTTAATCATCCTAGAAAGTAAGGACTATTTGTAATTCCAGAAAATATTTTGCAAAGTACTACTGTCATGTTATTATGTTTATATATACACACTACTTTTCTAAGTTTATACTAAACTTGAAAAATCAGGTTCTTAGAAAAATCAAGATCACCAAGCACTATTCCTCCTTGTCTATATTACCTATGAGATAGACACACACACAAACATACACACACAGGCATACAGGTGTCTGAAAAAATAGCAAAGTAAAATAATTCTCTATATATGCCTAAGATATAATATTTATGGAAGTATATTTTAAAAAAGATTGTCACATGAGATTTTTCTAATAGCTTAATAGTATACTTTAAAAGTTAAGGGTATAATAGGTCACAAAATGCCAAAAATGATAGCAAAGATTTTGGAAATTAAAAGGATTTTGGAAGGTAAAAAAAAAAAAAAAGCTAGAGAACTAAGTTAAGTAAATTAAAGCAAAGCATATGACAATCAATAATACTTCAAGAAACTTAATTTTTAAAAAAGAACATCAAGTAGTGAAAAATTTTAAATAAAACCAAAGAATATTTTAAATATAATTAAATACTAAGCAAGTGACAAAAGAAATGATGAAGTATAAAGAAATAGTCTATGAAATAATTGTTTAGACTGTATCTTTAGAATTAAAGCAAAAGAGCAGGTTTTGCTTAACGTTAAATCAGATTTATGAGTAGAAAGGTGAGAAATTAAAAAACCAACAAATAACACCATAAGTGACAATTAATTCAACATTGTTTCCTTTGCTTATAAAAGACCAACACTAGCAGCCCTCAGTGAAAAATGCTAAATTAGGTGAAAATAAATTCTTAAATTCATTCAGGTGTTAAATATCTAGAGGTAATCCAAGGAAAGTTGATCTCTGGAAATTACCATTAAAACAGCTTTTATGTATAAGAGTAATATCCACTACTGCCCAGAGAAAATACTTCTTTTTTAGGGGAGTCAATTTCTGTTCTTATCTCCCCCCACTATCTCTTTGTTATCCAGATGACAGAACATCAAACATATCAGTCTCCCTATTACTTCCTTTCTTTCTCAAAGCCTTGCATGGATGGATGGATAGAGCTAGTCAGGATGAGGGGTAGTAGGCTGTAAGCATTGATGGAGTAAGATAACATGGGCTTTGAAGTAAAGCAAGCCAGAGACTATATAATCGTATTATCCTAGAGCCAACTTCTACTAGCAAGTTGTTTAACCTCTGTAATACCTGCCTTACTCATTTATCAAATAGGTATATTGAGACCTAACTCATGTGGTGTTTTAAAAATTAGAGATAACGATGCAGGTAAAGTACCAAATGCATCTTGGCACATGGAAAGTGCTCAATTTCATCATTAAAATTCATTATTTCATTATTAAATCTGAGTCCAGATCCTGTTCTGCCATTAGAAACTCTACCACTCAATGATGACAAGTGCAAGCTCATAGTATCCCTGTGTGGATTAAATAAATTCAACTATATAAAGTGCTTAGAACAGCAGAAAGCAAATAAATGCTACATAAGGCTACCATTACTATTAATATTAGCTTGAATGTTATTATTGAGGCTTGAGCGGTTCTAAAAAGAGCAAAATCATAATGGACAAGAGGTCGTGATTTCTATCTGAGCAGATACAACAATATAACTAGGACATCAGGAAGGAGTCAAGTATTTTTGACCTAAAAAATTAATGAAGAATAACAGATCAAACCTTAAGTGCAGTGCTGATTCTTGACTTCACCACCATTTTTTTAGATTTGCTGTTGCATGTGAGTGTTCAATACTTACAGGCACAAGGTGACCACAAGAACTGGTGTTACACATGCAATTTATAAGGTTGGAAAGCTAGTCTTCCTGGGAAAGCCAACATTTCTCCGTGATCTCCAGCTTCACATGAGTCACATGCTGGCATGAGGTACACTAGACTGTCAAGTCACAGAACATCATTTCAGATTTATGGCATTTGCTTGGTACTTCTATTCTCTCAAGATATGTCATACGTAGGTTCTAAGCTTGGCTCTGTCAAGTCACAGTTTTGTGACTGGAATACATTTTATTGTATCTGACTCCTCACTTATAAAATAACTACCTGTCAAAGTGGATGGGTGATCTACAATATTATAGTGTCTGGCACTCATTCAGCAGCTGGCTGTTAAATACTAGTTATGCAGTCTCCTTATCTGATTTATTTCCTTATCTCTCATTATTAGAATGTGTTCATTCAAATTGCTTCTCTCTTTGCATAGTGCAGTAATTCTCACCTGTCTCTGAACTAAATGCCCAGATATCTAGTACCTCCTTAGGCTCTTGCACACATTGACTTCCAGCGCATCTTGTTACATCTGGTCATTTCTAGTACCATCTTTCTATTCCTACTTTTAGACTAGAAAATGATGATATCAACCAAGGTGCTCATATAAATAAGTATTAAATTTCTTTTTGGTTTTAAGTTCAATAATCCTAGCAATAAATACAGCTCTATAAAAGCAAATGTTTTAAGGTCATCTGGCTCTTCTTTTTATGTATGTGCTATATGAACCATCTCTTTGCTGTTGTCTAGCAAACAAAACTCAGTTGCTGCATCAGATATACCTTTTATCAAGTTTTCAGTCACCAACACATCATCATGACTCCATGATGGTCCACTCTGTGTTCTACTTCTTGTCCTCTTCTTCCCATGTAAAATTTAATCTTGGCCTTCCAAACCAGATTATACGGCATCAACTGTGATATGCACCCCACCTCCCCCAAACACCCCAGGTTGTCTTGGTCCCTGAATTTCCATGGCGCTATCACTGGAAAAGCATCAACCACACCACAACATGATTTTATGACTGTTTTTCTGATCCACTCAGCTATGTATGTACTGGTCTTTAAAGATAGAAAAAACATCCTATCTACCTTCTTACCCAAGAGTTAAGCATAGCTCAAAGCATTTTAGAAGCTTAAACATTAAGTATCACTCATTTTACTTCAGTGAAATGACCAATATTATTAATAAGCTCCTACATTTGCTCATTCCAATGTCAACATAATTTAATTCTATTTTATCATATTAATCTAAGTATCAAAAACTCAGTAACATATTAAAAAGGCCAACTACTATTTTTCCCAAGGAAAATGAGGAAATCTAAAAATTTTTAAATGTATCAATAAAATACCTTAACTAAACTGAAATAAAATCATTATTATTTTTAATATGTAAAGATGCCAATGTTAGAGCATATTGGATTTATGTAAAGCAAAATTCATTCTTGGTAATAATTATAATTCTTGGGCCTCCCTAATGGCACAGGGGTTAAAGTCTTAGTGCTATCAAGTTATCGCCAGCCACTGCGGCCTGAGTTGATCCCCAGCCAGGCAGCTAACCCACATGGCACAGCAGACCTCTCCTGTCTCACCCACTGTTCCTCTCAGCAGTGTATTTCAGTAGTTCTGCTCCCCACTGTCTCTGGTGAATCCTCTCAGCCCCCTGCTCTTCTGGCCTACCCCCAGTTCTTGTATGCATAAATAAATAAAAACAAATATAAAATAAATAATAAAAATAATAATAAACCTTAATAAGGAATAGATAATTATTTTACTACTATGCCAAAATATGTTTACCTGAAAATCATAAGCCCATGACATAAATTTAAAGGCTTTATACTAGAAACATACTTATTAATGTATATAACAAGATAGTGAGGCTCATTTAGACGTGATTTTCTGGCAAAGGGGATAGAGGCATTACCCAAAACATTTAGATAGGGGTAAAATAACTATATAATGAAAGGGAGGTAGTGAACATGTCCTTTGATATTGACTCAATTATTTTATCTGGAAAAAGAAAAACAGTCCGTGACTCAGTGAAAAAATGTTATGTAGAAATCAACAGTTTCATATATGCACAAAAAATACAGTGAATAATGAAGAAAGACCAGTTTAAATAGCAATATAATAACAAAGATCTACAAATTAATTAATAAGAATGCCTAAATTCTATGAGGAAAAATCTAACTGCTGAGAGATATAGCATAAACCTAAAACAAATAGCAAACATATTATTTCAAGGAAGATACAAAACCATTAATTTAGTATTTTCTAAATTAACCTGTGTTTAATATGCTTTATAAAAATATGCAACAGAATTTTATATTCTTTTTGTGTTTTTTCATTCCAAAAGAGATAATTCATTCATTATAATATACTATTAAAAATCAAAGGGTGTTCTTTCAGGAATATGTTACTATTTTTATGTTTTAATTGAGGTAACATTGTTTTATAACATTGTATTTAATACACATATCAATCTAAAGAACATGTAGAAAAATAATCAATGCTAGCTATTTAAACAAAAGAAATTAAAAGAATTACCTTTAATAGCTATCACAATATATTAGAAGACTATAAATATTAAAATTTGAAGAAGAAGGAATGTTTCCAAATGCATTTTGTGAGGCTAAAATTAGTCTGATATTAAAAGCAGACAAAAAAAAATCACAAAAAATTAAGAACTGCCCACCAATACCCTGAGATGCACATAGATGCAAAAATCCTAACCAAACTTTAGCAAATACATTTCAACAATAAACACTAAAATATCACAATGACAAAGTGAAATGTATTCAAGGGTTACAGGGATGGTTCACCATTCCCAGTGCCATTCACCGTATCAACAAAAGAAAGGTAAAAATTAAATGATCATATAAACAGAGGGAGAGATCATATTTGACAAGATTCAACACACATTTATGATAAAAAATTAAAAATGGGGATTGAAGGAACATACCCCAATATAATAAAACCATGTATGGTAAAACAATAGTTAACAAAGCATGCAATAGTGAAAAATTGAAAGTTTTTCTACTAAGATCTGGTACAATACAAGGAGGTCCACTTTCATCATTATTCAATATAGATTTGGAAGCCCTAGTTAGAGTAATTAGACAAGAAAGACATAAAAGGAATCCAATTATCTGCCTGCCTTCCCAATTATCTTCAAATTCAGTCTTCCTTTCTCTTTAAATATTGGGAAAACTTTGTAGGAAAGAGCTGCAAAAATACAAACGTACATACAACTTCCCACAGCTCTTCATATATTTTCTTTCTGCTTAGCTTAGTTTTTAGTCCTCCATTAGCTAAGAATATATTTCTTTAACTACCTAAGCTGTAGCCAATACTGTACTAGATTTTAGACACACAGTAGTGAAAAGAGCCAAGGTCTGTGTTCTCATGCAGTTTGCAATCTGATGGAGGAAACAACTATTAGGAAGTAACAAAGCAGTGTGCTAAATCTATGATAGAAATGACACAGGGCTATATGGGAGCTTACAGAAAGTGAACTTCACACACATCTTGAATTCATATACTGATTTCCAGAGAAAGTAACATTTAAGCTACATAGGAAAGATGAGTAGATGGATTATGGAAATAAGTTCCATTCAAGGACTACTAACTGAATGTATATTTAGACAGGACATAGAAACAAGGTCCTCTCTGAAGAAAGTTTAAAGTGGTTAAAACTTCAGTAGGTCTTCTCAGCAGTTTAATAAAGGATGGATATGTGGAAGCAGGAAACCTGGAGAACGGAAGACCAGTTAGGAGGTAATGACAATTCCCCCAGATATGATAATAGCACAGATCTGAAAAGATGGAGGAAATGTAAAACATTCAAGATATTTTGAGGAGTTCAAAGACCTAAGATGTGTTGACTCAATAATGGAGATGAGAAACAGAAGCTAAGATTCTTTTGTCAAATTTCTCTGCTAAAGCAATATGGGATGGTAGCATCATTCACTACAATAAGAAACAAAGAAAAAGGACTAGAGTTATGGGAAAATAATTGAATTCATATTCCATACATGAAGTCTAGGGTGTCTGAAAGATTATATATCGGTCTGCAACTTACAGAGATTGACCTAAACTGGAGGTATAGACATGGGAGTCATTAATTATAAAAGTTGAAATTTAAGCCATGGAGTGGACATGACTGCTTCATGAAAATGTACAAGGTATAAGGGAAGAAACTTCAAAGTAATGTCATGGGACTAACCATGATTTGGTGGCTAAAATAGGATAAAATATTTTAAACGAAGAAGAGCAAGAAAAAAGAAAACAAGGAAACTGTAGTATCTCAAAAGGCAATGGAAGATTTCAAAAGAAGTGAGTAAACTGAGATTGTCAAATACAGTGGAAAAAAATGAATCAAAAATTAGAGCACGGATTTGGAACAAGGAACTTCATCATGAGTTGTATGTGCATAATTCCCATTGTGTCTGGTTAAGGAATTAATGAGTATGATAAGAGGAGGGTATTTGCCAAAGTTTAGAAGCAACCAAGGTGTTCTTGGTAAGTATGTGAATGGATAAACTATGGTACATCCAGACAATGAGAGATGGACTTTAAAAGAGAGGGAGGAATTTAAATTCATCACAGTAATCAAAGAAGCCAATCTGAAAAATGCACACATCTATGATTCCAACTATCTGACACTCTGGAAAAGGCAAAACTAGGCAGTAAAGAGATAGTGGTTACCAGTGGTTTGTAGGGAGAGAGGCAAGAAGGTAGTAGTGGGGAGGATGAATAGGTAGAGCATAGGGGCTTTAGGGTTAGGCATCTACTGTGCTTTTATAATATTGAAATGGTATATATATGTCATTATTCCTTTTGTTCTAACCACAGAATGTACAGTAAGAGTGAACCTAAATGAACTCTACAGACTGGGAGTAATAATGAAATGATAGTGTAGATGCATCAACTATAACCAATGTTGCAGTGCAATATTGAATATCACAAAAAAAAGTAAAGGCTAACGTGTTGAGAAGAAAATGAAAATGCTCTCTACATTGTGCTCAATGTTAATGTGAGTCTAAAACTGCTTTAAAATATAAAATTTATTCATTACTTTTAAACAAGAAAGCAGTAAAACAATTTATCCAATTATAGATTTTGACACACTTCTTATTCAGCAAAAACAATAGTTTTAAGAAATAACTTTTTCTTTTCAATATACAATAATATGCTTTGATATCAAGTATTTCCATAAATCTCTGTCACAAACAAGTAGAATAATGATAAAATTGTTGGTGTTACCTTGGTTTCATAAAAATGTTAAGTTTTCTCTTTACGTTCAATGGACACAAAAAAGTACACTTGTCTATGCTAGAATTCACTGCTAGATTGAAAAATCATTTAGTATAGGTAACAGCATAAAAATTTGTAATAAACTGTCACATTTAAAGTAGTAGTTGCAAAGAAAATATGCTTTGTCCTGCATTTTTTCCATATTCATAACAGACAGGACCCAGAGCATATGATTTGTGAAAGGAAGAACTCTCTGTACTCTCTCTAGGGCCTTCTCATCTACTGCCAGGCCAGTGAACAAGATGAGTTTCCTTTTATAACAACAAGGCACAGTGATAATTCATAAAATAGAGAGCACAAACAATCTTTTATTCAGTTGAATGACAAAAGGTTATTTAGCTTCTGGCATCTACAATACTTCTTGCAAGAACCCAGTCAGGAGCCAATATGATAATTAATAAATTTCTAACATCTGGGCAGTAAAACAATTTCTTTATGAATGTTAAACAATGCCAATGCCAAATTAAAACTTCCCCTTCTTATACTTATCTGTCTAAACCCTTCGTTATATAGCCAAATTTGACTGTGTTCAGCTATAAAATGGGGATAGTGATGACATACTAGGAAGATATTACACAATTTGGGAAATCCATATTACTAAGTGTCATTTAATCATATGGAAAATGATGATATCACCCTTAAGCCTAATGGAGAATAACTCTTGCCAAGAGTAGAGTATCAAGAAATATGACAGATGAATGACATCAATCAACACACTACAAAATGGAGCCAAATTTAAAGACTTGGAGTCTCGGTTTCTCTAACTTTCCTCCAGGAGGTTTTACTACTTTCATTTGTAAAGAAAAATAATTTTGGTTCCGTAGCTATTGCTTGCACTGATGGAGGAAGGCAGCTTTCAAGTCCTAAAAGCCTTCATTAAAAAGCACTAAATCTTAGACTCAAACTTAGCAGAGCATCCAGCTCAATTCTCTACTCTTTCAAAAAGTATTTGATTATGATGGTGGTTGTGTGAATGAAATAATACATGCTACTGTAATTTTTAAGAGAAATAAATGTAGGATAAATTATTAAAGAGGTTTTCTGACATAATATAGAAAGTATAAAATATAAATCCTTTGTAAACTGTATTACAATTTATGAAAGATGTAAGAGATGCAAATAAAATGACACAACCTGAAATAAAAAAGTGGCTTTATTTAGTTGAATTAAAATGGATTTGCATAGGGGGATTTGCTTAAAGCAGGAGGTCCAACTTTGTTCAATTAATGTGTCTTGAGAAATGTTTTATCTTCCAATTTGATTGTTATCCATTGTAAAATCTTTACATAGAAGTTATATCTTTTAATGAAATTATTCAAAAATTATTATTTTGAAGGTCAAATATAATAAACTTGCATTTTTCTGAGATAACAAGAAAATTCAACTGTGAATGATGTTTTTCAAAACATGCTATGTATACCCCAGGAGATGCACAGGAAAACTAGAATACCTCAGTATGGTTAAAAAAATAAATAAATAAATATATATATATATAGACTATAGCATATAGTAATAATACATAATTGTATGTGTCACCTCCAAACGTGTTTTTCAAATGTGGCTGTGTGATCAAAATATTTTATTTTTTTTTGAGATGTATTTATTTATGCATACAAGCTGGGGTACAGGCCAGAGGCATGGGGTGGTGAGAGGGTTCACCAGAGACAGAGTGGGCAGCAGAACAGGTATATAGACCGAAATACACTGCTGAGGGGAGCAGCGGGCGAGGCAGGAGAGGTCTGCCACGCCATGTGGGAATCTCCCTGGCTGGGCGTCGAACTCATGTCACTGCTGCAGACAGCTCCACAGCGCAGTGCTTAACCACTGCGCCACCAGGGAGGCCCCTGATCAAAAGATTATAGAGAACAATATTCTAGATCAACAAGGCTGAGTAAGATTCACTATCCAGAGAAAGATGAGTTATGTGATAAAATTTCATAAACTATGAATTGAAAGAATAATTCATTCATTTCTTCATTAAATACATTTAGATTAGGCAATTTCATATATTTTATATTACCAGTATACATTCTTACACTAGGTAAACAGCAAATTATGTGGCTGTCAGTTCACAAGTGTCTTTTCTGTGTATACTACCTTCTGTAAGTAACAAGGAGATAGTTCTGTCTCCCCAAAATGTATATTTATAAAATGTATAAAATGTATAAAATGAACAGAATAAATTTCAACAATATTAAGAGGAATAGAGAACACTGAGAAATGGCTTTATTCTCTTGTATATTTTGTTGCTTTCTTTTCTGGATTAGCCACGCAACTTATCATTTTGTGTATAATTTTCTAATACTGGAGAAAATTAATAGTTTTCTTATACACAACAATTAGAAGAAGAGAATGGAGGCACTCATTAAAGTTCCACCATCACAAAGTGGCACCAGCTTTGGGGACTGAACTAATAGATATGTGGGAGCTTTAGCTAGATACTACAAAACATGGTTTTATTAAAACCTTTTCTCTGTTTGATTTCTAAATATGATCCTAAGTAAGTCCATAAAATGCCCTGAATTTCTTACAGAAAAGTTAAGTGGTATATAAAAAATAAGTGGTTTTTTTTTCCTAATCCATTCAAAATCTGGTGGAATTATTTTCAAAAATAAAACAAAACCTTTCATGTTCAGCTAATCACTTTTGTCAAAAGAGAAAACAGTGGCAAGAATAAGCAATAATAGAATGCCTATCTCTGGTTAACAATGTGAAACTTCATGTTGTTGTTAACTAGACAGAGTGCCTAAGAGTTAAACACAGACACTGGGATAAAAGCTATACTTATTTAAAGTAATTATCTCATTTTAACTCAAATGTTAGTGATTCCCAGAAGAAATCTTTAGCTAAAGTCACTTCTCTGTTGTCTGATTTGGCTTAATATCCTCAAAGAATACCAAATGCGGTGGATGCAGCATATGAATTTGTACCTGTGGCAATTTTTAGATTTAAAATGTTTTCATCTATCATACTTGAATATACAAATTCAATATCTAATAACATAGATATTATTCACTAGCTACTTGTTGATTGGTAGCCCAGCTCCATAAAATGCCAAAACTTTTTAAGAATCTGCTCATGAAATACGGACCTCCTCCTCGCCATAGCAATTTAATACTGCCCATCTACATACCTGCCACAGCTCTCATTTTCTTTCATTCTCTGTGGATTAGTTGTCTGTATGTTTCTTTATCCCAGTAGATTAGGAGCTAGTCCAAGCTCATACCTTACTAATTTCTGTAATTCCACAGACCCTAACAAAAGCTTTTTTTAAAATTTGGCATGGAAAAAAGGTACATCGAATGAAATTCTGAAACACTAATCAAGAAATAAGAGCTTACAACAAATAATAGCAAAATACACACACACACAAGTGAAGAAACAAACACTCTCCTTCACACAAACATAAAATAAATCATAGGAGTGAATGATGATGAAATACCATTAAAATCATAATGCAGCAAACGTAGAAACTATTTAAGACTCCTTTGCATTTTGATCCCATAAATAAGGGATCCATATGTAAACTCCCATTGTCGCCTGATATGATTCCTATCAGATATATTCCTATGACTAAAATCCCTTTTCTGTGTACTGAAGCATACTGTCATATGTTTACTTCCTTCACATCATGGGTTATTTGAACATTGAAGCTGATATTTCCCTTAACCCCTTTAAAGCAAAGCTACTGTCCTGTCAATGAAAAAAAACAGTAATACAATCAATCATAAGTTTACCGAGAAAGAAATTATACAAGATCACTTTTTAAATTCAAAAAAGTACTCAATGAATCTTAATACTTTCATGTGTGATATGTCTAATGTTCACAAATTTATCTAATTTTTTTAAATATATACTTTCATTGTTATTTATGTCTTTCACATTTTGTATTCCCCTTGGGTAGCCCACCACCAATTTCACCCGTGATCCATCTCCATGGTCCCTTGTGTTCTTTTCTATTCCATTTTGTGCGCTTTTCCTTACCCCCCTCCACCTCCCCCCTCACCCCCCCACCCCCCGCTGATTGTCTCTCTCCTATTTGGTTTCCTTATAGTCCTGTTATAAGTGAAACCATTCGATATTTTTCTCTTTCTTTCTGGCTTATTTCACTGAGTATGATCCCCTCTAATTCCATCCATGTCGCTGCAAATTGCATGTGTTTATCTTCTTTGAATGCTGAACAGTATTCCATTGTGTAATGGGCAGAAGAGCTCAAAAGGCACTTCTCCAAAGAAGAAAAGCAAATG
>PVIJ01003540.1:0-70000 GCA_004024925.1 Scalopus aquaticus
GAGGATAAGGGCACAAAATGGAAGAGAGGAGAATACAGGGGACCATGGAGATGGATCATGGGTGAATTGGTGGTGGGTTGCCCAAGGGGAATACAAAATGTAAAAGACATAAATAACAATAAAAAATTTTTAATTCTCCAAAGTAAAATAAAATATCCAAAATTTAAAAATAAATAAATTTAAAAAAAAAAGACTGTGTGTATGGACTATCCAAGAGAATCTACCAATATATTTTTAAGAACTAATAAGAGAATCTTATCAGAGAGATAAACATAAAATCATAAAAAAATCATTATTCAAAAATGCAATAGGACCTTTTTCTCCACATGCTTTCCAGCATTTGTTGTAAAGGTATGGAAGCAACCCAGATGTCCAAAAATAGACGACTGGATCAAGATGATGTGGTACATATACACAATGGAATACTATTCAGCATTCAAAGAAGATAAACACATGCAATTTGCAGCAACATGGATGGAACTAGAGGGGATCATACTCAGTGAAATAAGCCAGAAAGAAAGAGAAAAATATCGAATGGTTTCACTTATAACAGGACTATAGGGACCAAATAGGAGAGAGACACTCAGCGGGGGCAGTGGGGGGAGGATAAGGACAAGAAATGAAGTAGAAAACGACACAAGGGACCACGGAGATGGGTCATGGGTGAATTGGTGGTGGGCTACCCAAGGGGAATACAAAATGCAAAAGATATAAATAACAATTATATATATATATATATATAAAAACATGAAACAATGAAAATAAATGCAATAGGATATGAAATTCTATTCACAATTTCAACAAAAACTTAAGGTATCTAATAAATAACAAGAGTTACAGAAGAGCTTTAAGGTGAAAATTACAAAACATTATTGAGGAAAATAAAAGGAAATGAAGAAATGAATGAATACAATACTGCCAGGAGGGAAAACTTACGATTGTAAAGAAATTTGACGACTTTGGAGAAGAATAAAGTCAGAGGATTTTCCTCATCTAAAATCAACACTTTGTAGGGCCTCCCTGGTGGTGCAATGGTTAAGCGCAACACTATGAAGCTATCCAGAGCCATTGCAGCACAAGTTCGATACCAGCCAGGGAGATTCCCACATGGCGCAGCAGACCTCTCCTGCCTCATATGCTGCTCCCCTCAGCACTGTACTTCAGTGTAATTGCCTGTTCTGCTTCTCTCTCTCTCTCTCTCTCTCTCTCTCTCTCTCTCTCTGTTGAATCCACTCACCACCCCACACTTCAGGCCTACACCCAGTTTGTATGCATAAATAAATAAATCTTAAAAAAAATAAAATAAAATGAATACTTCATGTAAAGAAACAATACAACAACCTGCTATTAGCTAGGTCTAGACAAATGGACCACTGGATCAGAATAAAAAATCCTAGAGTCTCAGGCATAAAAAATGATTCTGGATAGAAAAATAGCACTTCAATCCCCCAAATTGCAAATTAAAATGCCAAACGTTATGCCTTCACATATAAGGGGTAAAAGAGCTTTTAGGGAAAGGGAACCACAGAGGACCTTTCACATCTTTTTGGTCCTCTTCAAGCTCATCCTCTGAATTATTTTCATACCTTAGATATTGCACCTGCTTGAAACGCTCTTCTTGGACCGCGACAACACTATACTTCCTGTCCCCCTGTTCTTATTGCCTTCTTGATTTGTTTCACTGGCTACTTTTAATCATCTACCTCCTTAGTTAAGTTTCTCAGGATTTCAGCTACAAGGACCTTCTTTCCCTTGATTAAGTTCTTTACTCTAGAAGCTTTAGCTTCAGTGTCATGATTATGCTTTCAATCAATCTGAAGAACTAATCAAGTTAGTAACAGATGGTTATTAAAATTTTATTTCTATGCTATATCGCCATGTGATATTTGGCATTAAATGCGGAAGGACAAAATGAGTGCTGCTGCTTAAATAAAAAAGTCAAAAGCCCTTCACTTGCTTTTTTCTGAGAGCTAGTTTGCTCAGCACTTGGAGCTATAGCAATAACAAAGGCAACAGAGTAATGCTGAGCACAGTTCATGTCACAGTAGATAATCGGCCAGACACACAGACTCATGGGAAACATAAATCCCTATCCACCTTAACAGAAATACATTTTAAATCAAATTATTCATTTATTATTTAACATTTTTCCAAAATTTACATTATCTTTGTAGTCTGATAATACAATTTAATAATAATAATAACAATCTGAAAGAAAACAATTTGAACTCAGACTCATGTAAAGAATTTTTTTTTGGAAAGAAAATTTTTAAAAATACTTAAATACTTTTTTGGTTGTAGAGAAATATGAGGCTACGTTATAAAATAAGCTGAAATTTAAAAAATTATATTAAAAACAAGTATTCTGAGGAATATAGAAACGTAAATTCAAGGGGAAAAAACTCAAACTTTTTATTCATTAAGAAGAAAATGTAATGAATGATAGCGCTTCTGAACCTACTATGTCATTTTGATTCTATCTGGTTCACTTAGAAGACATCAGTGCTATAAATTGCATTCTTTGCCACTATCCAAACTTATGTTGAAATTTTTTAGATATCAAGTTGAAAATGTGTCAAAGGATATACAAGGTAATTCCAAATACGTTTAGGGCGCAATCGAGAAAAACTGGTTTGAGGAGCACTGCTTTACTTCCCAGACCCAACTTGATGCCCCTCACTTTTCAGCGCTTCTTTAGTTTTAAATCAGTATTACAAAAGCTTGTTATGTTAAAATTTTATTTTCAATATAGATTTTAAAATATTCTCTTTAAATCAGTGGAAATATACATATTACATATTTCCTGCAAGGAATTCTAGCAGTCCAGATATTACTCTCCTTTTATGTGAATATTCATATTTAGAAATCACAAGACTGCAAATTCATAAAATAGGTGTCTCTATGAAAGCACACCCTTGAAGCTGTCTAAGTGAGTCATATTGAGCATTATCTTGTGTGTCAACTGCGATATTCTAATTTATTTTCAGCTTCAACTAGCTCTTTAGTATTTCTATAAGTGTCCTTGTACCATGAAGACGTCCTGCACTCAAAATACACACATCCTCTAAGGTGCGTCCACAGTACATAAGCTTGCGTCCATGATGCTCAGGTCAAGAGCCGGTGAACACAGAATTGGTCAAATCACTTCACCAGTGTTTTCCAAGGCAGTCAAAACCTAAACTGGAGGGATGTGCCTGGGAGGCAAAGACCACATCCCCGGACACAACACGATGAATAGTGGCCACTGGGGTAGGCTCGGCTCAGTGGGGCCTGGAAGTGTCCTCAGACAGCTCTTTCTGTTACAGTCATTGTCCAGAGAGGAGTTCAAGCTAAGAGAGAAGAGTAAATGGAACAAGAACTGAACAAAGGAAATGGTCCATCATTTTCCATCCACAGCAACCCCCAGAGGCTGGAGCACCAGTAGCATACTTCATCTTGTAAAGCTGTGTTTGTTGACACAAAGCTGGCAGCTTTGACTCCTTGCCGAAGCCTGGTTTAGAAACCAGACCCATAGAGAAACTTTCCATCTTGTTACACATCCCATCGTAAGACTGACATTTTTCTGTTCTATTTGCTATGGGCTGGTGGGTGGCTTTAATTTGGTTTTCCCTTTAGTCCCCATGTTCCAATCTTTGCCAAATCAAGAAGTAGACAGGGAGGAGGTGAAGGGGGAAAAAATACATCTTGCCCTTGCATTCACCAAGTGATCTCAGAAGTAACGCAATCTGGGTGCAGGTAGCCCATGTCTTACAAATCAGTTTCATTCTGTGGATTGTTTACACACCACTTCTAGTGTGTCTCTAATAAATTAAAATCTGCTGAAATGGTAAAATATACTAAAGATATAGTGAATGGTCTACAGCCTACACAGAGGGGACATTATTCTAAGAGGAAGTAGGAAAAGCAATCATAAAATTTTGAAAAATTATGCCATAACTTTGTACTTATTGCCCATCTGTATTCATTACAATGATCCACTTCATAGACATAAATAGAATGGGAAAGTAACAGATCTGCAGTGTGCTCTCAACTTCAGTCAATGAAATTCAATTAGTCTTTAATAAAGAAAACTCCAAAAACGTCAAGCATTTGTCTGCTTATTTCTTTAGGCTGTCCTGAAGTTACTCACTTCCTTCCAGTTCTTTTCCTCTCCTCAGAAAGTCTCTTGTGTAGTAAGTCAGAGGGCATGTTTGTGGGGCTTCATGGGGGACATGTGTGCCCTGGTGGCATCCTTCTCAGTGGGCATGGAGCTGTCGCTGTCACATTTTCCACAGCACTGAGTTGAGCTCAAGCTGAACAACATCAGCTGGATGTTCTCCAAGGAAAAGGACCACACAGATAAGGCTGTAATATAGCCAGGGATTCAGAACAGGTCTGACGGCTGCAGGCATGCCAATCAGAAGGGTTTAACCAAGATGGCGTTTAATTGTATTTGGGCACTGGAGAGTTCTCAGGTTCAAAGAAATGGTTCTGTGTTCTGTTTAGTTTTGGCAAACCTCTCTTTTCTTTAACAACCTCAGAAAAACAAAGCCAACAGAGTGAGGCCATGCTCCATGCTCAAACAAAATATACCACTGTGAGGAGGTCTTCTCTCAATCAGACCTGTATACTTTTAGGAATATTTGGACTGACATGCTCATTTGAAAATTTACTCTATTGAAACTAAGCCACTCTAAATTGTGCTGAAATCATATAAATTAGCTTGAGAAAAATATGTTCTACCTGTGTCTTTTATTGTGGTGCAAAATTCAACAGCAAAATAGTTGGCCATTGTTTTCTTCTTTAAATTCAAAGTACAAAAGTATAATGTGACGTACTAGTGTGACCCAGATAAGATGGGAAATTGACCACCTTGCAGCATGGGGGTTAATACCTGAAGGAAGACACTAAAGTAATAATTCAGGCTCATTCAATACAAAATAGAATATTATACACCCCCCTCCTTGTCTTTTTTGTCCTTATTCTTCCTCTCAGGCCCATTTCCTCTTTCCCCCTTCCCTCTCTTTTCTTTTTATGGCAATCAGCAAACACATGCAGACTCTTAAAAATTGCTTCCTTCCCTTGTAGACTGTGCAGTTGAAATTTAGTTTCCCTTTATCTACAGACGTACTGATCTCTCAGAACAATATTCCATTGAGTTCTTCTAAGATCTTGCAAAATCCTTAAAAAGGAGAGGAGGAAGGGAATAACAAATATCTGTTTTTTTAATGCCTCTCTTTTTTTCTGGTAGAAAAAAATAAATACACATCAATAATAAAAACCTGTCAGGCAGCTGGAGTTGCAAGAACATTATAAAGAACAAAACTTCATCACAAAAGCCACAATGTAGGGAAAAACTCCTAACCCAAATAAACTATTTAATAATTATGCAGAGCCAGAAAGAACCCGCAGTATCCCTGAATCTGTCCTTAGTTTACCTGCAATTTACAAGGGGGCATGGAGATAATGAGAGAGGAAGCAGGGTATGTGCTCCTAGCTGCTGTTTACAGGCTCTGCACAGCATTCAGTCACGAAGCCAATTAAGGAAGGAGTCAGAGCCTTGACCCCTCCCCAGCTTGACAGATTTGTAGTAGGCCTCTGAATGGCTGGTTTTTGTTTAGTTTGTTTAGCTTTGCTTTCCCCAAACTCTGAGAGTTAGTCTTGGAAAGAGGTAAGTCTTGAGGGAAAGTTTGAATGAAGGAAAAAAGAGCAGAATTTCAAGATCTGTGTTTACAGAACATAATCTTGCAGATTATGTGGTAGACTAGGAATGGGGCGGGGGTGAGAATGAGGAGGGCAAGAGGTAGAGATGGTGAGCATTTTGATGCTTAAAAAGCTAAGACATACTAAGTTCATTCAGTCTCAAGTAAGCCTTTTAAAATCAATAGGGAGAAGTATCCCCAAATAAGAGCGGCCAGAGGACATTTGAAAATTTGGAGGAGTGTGGGGGGTGGAACATTTCTGATAGAAGGAAACGCAGAAGGCAAGTCGGACAGGAACTGGATGGGCCTAGGTATGTGGCATTTTGGGTGGCATGAGACACCCACATGGAGATGTTTATAGCCTTCTTGCCATAGTATATGTTTAATGTTCTCAAGCCAAAATTTGGAAGTCTCTGGGGTTTAACATGTGAAAGCAGACTTGAGGAAAATATGGCAACATTCTATACATTCATTCACCAAATATCTGACTCTGCTGACATCATTTTAACTAGTGTGGGTCTATCGTGGGCCCTGTTCTCCTTTTAAGGGTCCCACAGAGTGACTGGGATGACCTCATTCAAACTCATAAGCATCACTTTCTTCCTCTCTGAAATTCACATTCCTTTGCCTCTTAAACATCATGGAAAGGGAATGTGACATTTTAGAAGGTGCTGTGCTGACAGCCCCCAAACCTAGGTTTCATCCAACCGAGGAAAGCCTATGCTGTAGCTATTAAATGTTCCCTTCCAGTGTCCCTGACAACAGAAATAACCAGCACGGATAAACATGCTTGTTTACCAGCAGTAAACATGCTTGACTAGGCTTGATGAAGTGTTTTTCTTTCTCTGAAGGGGTAATGGAAGGACCCCAATCTCTGCTTCTGAATTTCTAGCATTCCTTGGTACAGAGTTGTTACCATTACTTGGGTACTCAATTAACACGCTCATAAAAGTGAGTAAAGATTCATGTTTCTCTTTTATGTGCATGTGTAATCACACAGATCCTGCCTTATGGTACAGGGTTTTCTCCCAACAGCCTTTGGAACGAATCTAAAGCAAGTAGGCAATACTGCAGTAAAAGTTTTTATATTGTTTTAATTCTTTATCTAACTTTTTCCATATTATACCTATATCTCTATTACTGCATTTTTGTTACAAACAGAATTTCAATTATATGTAGTCAAATGATTTTCTTTTTTACATGGTTTATGTCTTCTGTGCCCCTTTTTAAAAAGACCTAATTGTCATGAATTCACATACAAATTGACTTCAGTTTATTCTATTGTTTTTATTATTTCATATTTTATATAAAATTATTTGAAACTGAATTTGATGAGTATACATGCAAAAATGGTTTTATACATATTTTTCCCAGTCAGTTGCTGTAAAATTATACATTAAAAAATTCAATCTTTATCATTTCTGAAGTCTTATGTATATTGGAGTAAACTTCCAGACTTTGTGTCATAATTTTCCATAAGAGTGGTAACACTGTCTTATAACTTCTATACTACCAGAAACTACAACATTGCCTAGGACTTAGTAATCATTGAATCGGTGGATAAATTCTCCACTTTATTTAATTGATTAGTCAACTTACTAGTTCTATTATATAAATACCTCTGGAATCATTAATTTTCCTTTCTCTAGCCACACTGCCTGCCCTTGTTCAATGTAATAATCATAGACTTTCCCTAGTGCATCTCACATACTACTGAAATAAGGTTCTAAACTGCAAACCTGATCAAGCAATTTCCCAATTAAAAACTAAGTAACTAGTCATTTCATGTTTCATACCTTTGAGAGCTACCAACGCCCTGAGCTCAACCAAAGGAAACTATTTGTAATTTCCCAAACATGCCTTGTTGAGTGTTCTTTGTTTACATCTTTGTCTTTGTGAAAGTTGTCCAGCTTGCTGAGTGCTATGATAAAGCAGGGAGAAGCAGATTAGGATGGAAGCAGGGGAGTCTTAGGCATGGAAAGGTAAGGGTAATTTGGCCAGATGAATAAAGGCACAGATGTGTGGAACAGCCCTCATGCTCTTCCAGAATCACAGCATGACCAGGTGTGAGTGAAGGTGGACACATAAATGGGGTCCAGACCATGCATGCCTGTGCATGTTATGCAAAGGACTGTGAGGTTTGCCTATGGGAATGGGGAGTCAAAATTTAAATGTGAAAGAAGCAAGATTACAATATTTTTTTGAAAAATTTTGATAGTAGCCTGCAGGATGGGTTGACAGAGGATAAGCCCAAAAGATGAACAGTCGATTTTTCACTAATACAGAGACATATGGTAAGTGCTTGAGCCCAGGTAATGGTGTTGAAAGTCGAGGAAGGGATCTATGCGGTGTTATTAAAGAGACCGATTTCCCCCACTACCCAAGGCTCCCACCTGCCACCATTTCTGTCTGTCTTGACTAACTGGGTAGATGGTAATGTCCCTTACTAAGATACAAAATGAAGCAAGCAGGGAATTACAGTGCAGAAGGACGAAAAGAGAGATGATATACTTTATCTTGGACACGTGAAGAGTTTCCTTAAAGGGGTGGTTGAGACAGGGAAGTAGGACGCAGACTGCAAACTGCAGATTTGGCCTGAAGAGTGAGAAGGTAGGTGTTCCTCCCCCGCAGGTGGGAAGTGTGAGAGGAGAGACTGTCAGTGGAAACAGGCTTGGCTCTGAAGGAAAGCAGGCAGCTAGGCCAGTGACAGATGGTACCTGCCTTACACCTTCTCTTTTGCCATGGAATTCATGGGGGTTAATATTGTCTCCTACCTCTTTGGGATCAGATACTGTGCCATAGTTTCTTGGATGACCATTTAGTTCTTAACATCCTAAAATTTTACAGGTTTCTAATCCTCCCCAGTGCCTATGATTATCCTGGTGTTTAGGCAGTAGTGTTCAATTAAATAGTTGTTGAATTGACTACTGTAGATAGGTGACTCACAGCTAACTGGATTATTTAAAATGTCAGTGCCTCAATTTCCTCCTCATCAGCAGCAATTACTATTGAAGTTCTTTTCATAGTAAATTGAACATGGAAACATTGTCCTTGCTGTCAAGTAATGTTCACATTCATCTACTGAATGAAAAGGCCAGTCTTCCTTCCTAGAAATAATACGAGAAGTAGCTGGTGTACGAGGGCCAGCACACGCATAGGGCACGAGGGCACCGCCAAGACATAAACTCTCCCTTCATATGTTATAAACTCTTGGTAGGTAGAACCACGAGTCAGCTAACCGCATGGGATGCTTTCAGGTCTGGCAAGCGGGATGGAAAGCTCCTGCCCTCTGTGAGAGCCTGCACGCTTTCTGGTTTCAGGCTGGGAACGTCCTGTGGTGTGTCTAGCCTCGCCAAACCCAGGAAGTACTGAACTTATTAAAATTTAAAAACAAACCAAAGTTGTTTGGAACCTCCCAAAACACTCCACGTTGTGTCTGGGGGTGAAGGCTTGGATTCTTTTCTGATCTGACACGAGCCTCACAGATCAGGAAAGCACAACAGCGCAGGGCAGTTTTACGAAAGGGCTACACCCTTGCGTGAGGTGCTAGGGCAGTCTCCCCAAGCAGCCCCCGTCGACAGCCCAGAGGACTTTGGTGGTGCATTCCCTCTTCTTTCGATGCCTTTTCGTTAGATTGCCACAGGAATTTGTGTTTGTGAACAAACTTTTAGGCATTTAGACATGAATATTTTCAAGAGGAGCTAGGCGTGCCTTACCTGAGGCTCCACGAAGCTTCAGCAGCTGATCTGCTCTGTATTTGGATGAATCTGGCCTGTGGTGGGCACTGGAGCACTCCCCAATATAACCCATAGCTTTTGAAGATCCAGACCACCCCTGGATAATCCACAAGCATTTGTGGATGGGTAATCAAGAGTTGGCGAAATCACACTGATGACCAAATATGAACCTAATGGTCAGGAATGAAGCTTCCGGAATAACACACAAGGGTGTGTTTGTCCACTAATTATATTTAGATCATAGAATTATAGAATTATCTAGAGCTGGAAGTAACCAGAGCAACTATGTAGACCCACTCCTCCTTTTATTTTATTTTTTTTGCAAAATGGAAGTGAGGCGAAATTTTTATGAGTCATCTAAAGTCAACAGCAGTTAGTGATGCAGCCAGATCCAAGAACCCTGAGCTGACCTTCTCTCTCCACTCACCCCTTCCACACACATTATTTTTAAAATAAGTTGTAGTTCATTAGAAATTTACAGAAATCTGCTCTTAAGGACATTGAGTCCTAAATGATGCTGAGTGTGTGGATTTTTTCTTTAACTTTATTGTGAGGCACACACTTGTACAGAGTTTGAAAGTTATGAGAGAGAAAGTTCATTTCCAAAAGGTTATAGGGGCATCTAAGGAGGAAAAGGACTGATACCCTTGACTTAGAAGTTCAAAGTGAAGTGGTCAGGCAGGAAGGGAGATGATGTGACTGAGATGGAAGTCACCCGAGGCACACCCTGACATCATGGCGCACCAGGAGAAATGACTGGCACCCCACTGGGAAGACAACAGCTGCCCAAACCAATATCCCTGCCCCAGCCATTCTAATGTCACCTTATGCTAAAGTGGCTGCACCCATGAAGCCAGAGAACCCAGGACTATTCTAATTCAAAGACCTTTGCTTAGTGTGCCACCGAGCAAAGGAGCTGCTTTCTGAATGCTCAAGTTGCTGCTACGGCCTGAGCAGAGGCCTGTTTCAGCAGCAGCGACCTGAGCAGGACATGGCTATGGAGCCACACGAGCAGGGCAGCAGAGTTTGAGCAGGGCCACACCAAGCCGTGGCTTTAGCATTCACAGCTGCAGCAAGGCAGAGCCAGGGACCGAGCAAGCTGGCAGCAGTAGACCCAGCAAGGCTAGAATTGTAAGAGCGACAACAAGTGTTGGCTTTATCAGTGGGGCCAGCAACAAGTGGGCGAGAGGCCTCTCTTAGACTCTAGGTCTCAGTGATCCCCCATTCACTGGCTTTAGTGACGGTGATTACAGTAGAGCAGGATGTGTGGGCCACCTAATCCGCCCTTAAAGGCGCCTACCACCCTGTCATCTCATCTGATTAGGGACCACTAAATAGATAGGCTCTTTGGATATGAGTAAGCAAGACTCAAGAAGATTGCCGGGTGTGTCAGGACAAAAAGGGTGGGAGAGAAGACTGGTTTCTCTGGGACATCACTGCCCAGTGACATTGTGTATACTCCAGACTGTTACAGCAGATTGTACCAAATTAAATGTTTTACTTAAGCCCATGATATTGAATTCAACAGATTCTCAATTCTCCTAATATATCTTAAACAACAGGGGTCTGAGCTTTTTCTGAAGATGGCCCTGTCTTGTCAAGAGTTCTCTTCCTTTCTTATAAAGAATTTCATTATATTTCATCATGCGACAGAATTCTAAACCCAAAAAGGCCATATTCTTAACATATTTGACATCACACTATCAGTAAAGGGGATTCTGCACATTAATTTAAGCATTCAGTACCCTTCTCTGACTTCAGGATACCTGTGTGGATTGGTAAGTATACATATGAAAGTAACATAACATGTAGAATTATTAAAATTTTCTCATAATATTATAATATTACATATGACTACTTCACTATTTCATCTGTTGATAATACACTAAGGCTAAAGACCAAAAGAGAAATGAAGGTTATATCATATATCTTTACCCATCTGATTCTGGTAGTTTATCCTCTGTGAAAACTGTTTAATGGGTTATAATTTATTGCCATCATATCACAGCTGCATCACAGCCCAACTACTATCTAAAGTTGCCACATGGGAATTGATTTTTTTCAACTCTTAGTGCTACAGTTACAAAATTAGAGACCTCAGAATTTTGTGGTGTTAATAAATGTACTTAGTGTATAGAGTCAAGGATTAATAAGGTAAGTGAAGTGGACACAAGGGAATGGAAAAGAGAGTTAGTGATTACTAACAGATGAGGTACAAAAAGCTGTTCGGTGGGAATATAATAGCCTAAGGTCTTAGCTATAACTCCCCACAGAATCTCATTATCGATTTGTCTAGGAAAACCTGATCAACAGCTCTTAATCTTTCTGGAGTGACTTGAGTTGAAATGAATATACTGGATTGAAGTGAATTTCTTTTTAAATGACTGGTTCAGACCCCCTTTGGAAAAGACATTACTATCCTGTGATGATGAATCACTTGTCTTAGCTCCATGGAAGGTCTCCTTGAGGCACAGTACTCTGGGGGTACTCAGAGTGGCTCTCTGTGGCTGGCACGGGGCATGTATCAGCAGCAGTGGCTGACTACCCTGGTTACTGAGAGTCTATACTTTTGTGGGGGCCTTGGCATCATCCCCATCCCTTTGGTGTGGCAACTTCACTCATGTGTCCATTGTGCCAGCACAAGGTGGCCAATATCTGACCTTGGCTGAAGTTAGATGGTCAATTCATTTTGTCTGCTTGGAGCTTAATGCCTTGTGACACTGTAATTTATAAAAAAAAATGTATTTGGTCATTCAGATGACCAAATATTTTTCTCAAACATATTTGGTCTTCCACAATTCCTAGCTCACAGTTCCCAAAACTCATTAAGTATGACAAAGGGGTCTTTCGTTATGTTAATGAGGTGACTTTGCACCCCACCAAAGGCTGAGAACCAGCTTTGTGATTAGAGGGTTGGAACTTGCAGTCCCCCCCTGGGGAAGGGAGAGAGCCTGGAGGTTGAATCATTTGCCAAAGGCCAACGACTTCATCAGTCATGCCTATATAATGAAACCCTCATGAAGACCCAAAAGAACAGGGTTTGGGGGCCTTCCTGGTTGGTGAAGATGTAGAGATTTTAATTGAGTGGCACCCTTGAAGAGAGCACAGAAGTTCTGAGCCCTTTCTCTATCCACACATTGCCCTGTGCACCTCTTCCATCTGTTTGTTTATTTCTATCTTGTTATAATAAATTGGTAACCCAGTTTTTTTAAAAAAAGGAAAAAAGGCAGGAAAAGATAAGGTTGGAGTGACAGCAGACATCAGGTCTCAGTTCTGGTCTGTAAGGTCTTGGAGAACTATCCCCCTCCTGAAACTTGATCCCTCAGAGAGCACAGGCAGCAGAAGGAGGTGAGATAATCACGCTCATCCTTGGAAGAGAGCACCAATGTTAAGACAGTGCAGTAACAGTTTGAGATTTGAATATACTCAATTGAATTCTAATTTTTTAAAAGTTGGACCATCATAAAACTTTCCTAAACTTTAAGCTATGAAGTCATAGACCCAAAAAGTACTATTAAGCCACAAAATAAAATAGATTGAATTTCATTTCCCCTATGAGCATAGCTGATGGAGCCAAATGTAATCAGTAGGCACCAGAGTTCATTTTAGGGAAAGAATGGTCATTTTTTTTGGAAAATATCATGATAAAATACTTAGAGAGGAAAGTATGACCCCGAGGACATGCATTAGCTATTCCTAACAATGAGAAAATTAAACTATTATATCCAAGAAGTCAATTGAAAGTTAAGTTGGGGAAAACAGAGAGAAAAGGAAAGAAAGGAAAGACTAAGTGCTGGGCAACTGGAACCAAAAGCGGTGGGAAGGGCACGGAGGCTTCTGAAGAGCAGGGGTGCTGATATGCAATTTGGAATGAACTGCTGGATTGCCCCCATCCTCTTACTATTGTTACTGAATCTCCAACCAACACAGTGTCCATGTGAGTAATACTGAGGAAGAGGATATCAACTTGGAGGGGTACAGCAGGGGAGCACTAACAACCCAGATACAAGGTGCAAATCAAACAACATGGGCAGATGCCAGAAATGAGGGTGATGCAACTGAAAGAAACTGAACACCTTTCAAATTGAAGAAATCCTGGGAAGGCATCTGATAGCTGAAGGGCAAGATGACCCAAGTGGATAAGAGAATTTCCTATTTTGTATCTGAAAATGGCAAGGCAGCAATTTCCCTGTGAAATAATTGTAGACATATTCAGTTTGGCAAGGTTTAAAGCTTTGTGCACCATGTGAATTCATTACTTACTGGATAAAGATTTGAAAGAGTATTAAACAACAGTGTATGTTTTCAGATAAAAAATGTCATATTGTTATATGCACTATCAGAAATGTAGATGTAAGTATACATACTGTTTTAAATTAATTCCACTAGTATTTTCAAACAAAAATAATACTGAGTGCTTAATATGTACTAGTTCTTTTTCTAGGATAGATTTATTTTGTGATAGCTGGGTGAGTGGTATAATCATCCCCAGAAACACAGTTTGAAGAAAATTTGAGTTTGTTTTTCTTTTCACACATAAGCTCAAACTGACCAGGAAGCTATGCTCTGCAATGTGTCAGTAGCCAAGCTTCTGAATTTGCTCCACCACACCTGGAACATTCCCATTCCTCATGTGCCATGTGACTCACCACCATGTCTTCATTATGCCAATGAGAAGAGGGAATGAAACAAAACGGGGACATCTGTTAAGGACACATCTCAGATGTTGCACATGACTGCTTACTTTTCATTTTGGTAGCCAGAATTTAGGTACAGCGCTGCAACCAGAATTCAGGTACAGCTGAAGAACTGATAACTGCTGATATCACCGGTGCTATCTAGCTAAATGAGGGATTTCTACTACTCTCTATGGAAAGTTGAGTATATTCCATGGAAAACCAAGTCTTGTCAGGAATGTCTTACAAGGGTCTCCACAGGTGGCAGGACCACTGAGCTCACCACACAGCATGACCTTACCCCCTTTCTTTGCAGGTGAGCCAACTGTGGCTGACGATAATCACTTTCTCAGAAGCCTGGTGCATGGAAGTTAACATATCAAAGAAATGAAATGTTCATCAAGTTACAATTAAATCTAAGTCCTCAGGTGAACTGCACTGCCCCAGTATTCTCTCCTAGTCACTTTGTGCTGACTTGTAGTGGGGTCCCAACTGACAGCTCTCTCAGCTCTCAATGGCCCCAAGCATAGGCATGAGGTGCCCTTCTCACTTCCTTCTCCAAAGCGCAGCACAAATGGGGAAACCATGTTAGCAAACTTTACTGATGCAAGAGGAGAATATGAAACTGTCATGAGAGGGACGAGGAAGCCAGAAAGTGCTGACCACGTGCAACCCTTCTCCCAGAAGCCTTAAAGCCTCCCAGGAGGTGCTCCGGCCTCCCTCCTCCAGCCCATCAGGCTTCTGCCATTAATTCAGCAAGGTCTACATTTCTCTCAAGGACCTTCCTTTATGTCATTTTACTCTCTTCTACCGCCCTAATCTTTTCACTAGTATCCAGTTTCCTATGGGGAAATAAAAATATCCATGGATGTTTTAATCAGCTCAGTAGAGATGGGGATAAGCAGTTTTCCCCATTACCCAACAAAAGATTGACTACCCCTAAGCATGGATTTTTGCGCTAATTTTCCCATTCAGAACTTCCCCATGAAGAATGGGTCAGTACCTGCTTTATTTCAACATGAATATAAAGCTTTCTGAAGACTATAAAGCTGTCAGAAACTCCCCACTCATCCTACACACACACACAGACTGATTTCTGCTTCTGTCCTAGTATTCAGAAAGTCCTAGTTTTTATTTGTTTGTTTGTTTATTTAAGATTGATTTATTTATGCATACAAGCTGGGGTATAGGCCAGAAGTGTGGGGGAGGAGTGCGAGGATTCACCAGAGACAAAGTGGGGAAGCAGAACAGGTGGAGCAACTGAAATACACTGTTGGGAGAAGCGGGCGAGACAGGAGAGGTCTGCTGCGCCATGTGGGAAGCTCCCTGGCTGGGTATCGAACTCATGCTGCAGTGGCTGCAGATAGCTTCATGGTGCTGAGACTTAACCCCTTGCACCACCAGGAAGGCCCCTCCTAGTTTTTATTTTTATTAGATGTTTACTTCTTGCAGAGCCTCACCACCCATGCAGACATTCACAGTTATCAAGCACTGAACATACTATAAACAGCACTCTGCATGGTCAGGGAAAGTGTATCCTACCTGTCTTTCCATGTGATAAGCTTGTGATCTCTTAAAAGCAGGAATATTCATCTTTGCACTGAATAAAACACAGTGCTCTGTGCATATAAGGAGATCCATGACCACTTTAAGAGACAAAGTTAAGCAAGAGAGCATGCATAGTGCAGTACGGAGAATGCAGTCTAAACAGTTCTGTCCAGTAGGAATAGGACTTTCTGTGACGCTGGAAATGTTCTATATCTGCACTGACCTGCTAGTCTTTAAGGTACAGTGGCTAGTTTGCGCTTGACTGGTGGCTTGTATGACTGAGGAGCTGAAGGTTTAATTTCACTTTTTAACTTACATTTAACTATATATAAATTTAAACATAAATAGCTGCAGATGGTTAATGACCACTCATTCGACAGGAGGTGTGAGCAAAGAGAGCAAAAATCTCTACCTCCTCTGTTTTCTGACATGTCCTTATACTGTCAAAAAAGCAGGATCCTCAGGTGTGTTTGTTCTGAAAGCGCCTGGGCACCAGGTGCTGAGGGCTCTATATTTAACCAAATATTCCCACCTTACAGCCACCCTGGGACCCAGCCTGGAGCACATCTATTGCCATGGTGGTAGTTTAGCTGGAGCTGCTTTTCAGAAAATGCAGAACAAACCATCAAGTGAATGAATGGGTGGAGACTGGTGTCTCGGGCACTGTGAGGGCTCAGAGAACACCTGTCCTTCCTTGGCTCTGGGTGAGGAGAAGAATTCAAGCGCTCCCACGTCCTCAAATCCAGTGCAAATTACTACCCTGCTCTGACTTGTCCCAACTTCGGGTCGCAATGCCCTGGCTGGCCTTGTTCCCACTGCAATGGGCAAGGGCTCAGGAAGGAGAAAGCCCAAGAAGGGATTCTCCTGCGTTTGGATCTCGAAGGAAAACAACTAGAAAACAACCTTTTTTCAAGGAAATGAACTGACTGTTTCAAAGGTGTTTACTCAGGAAAACTGCTTCATATACAAAAAAGGTGGTGGACTATTTGCGGGGAAGTGCTTTGAACACAGGGGCAGAGGGGCGATGGGTTTCAGAGGGACTTTTTCATAGCTCATAGCATGTTCCTAGGATTTTTGTTGGGTCTTTGTGCATGTTTTAATTTGCTTTTGTTTCCAAAAGGCAGAACCTAGTGTCTAAGACTTGGTTTCAGTAAATTCTAGAAAGGGGCATTCCTTCTTTTGTACACAACGAAAGTTGCTAAGGTTAATGCTAAAGAAGACATTAAATCACGCTGCATGGGAGGGTGGGATGAGAAATTCACGACACAAATGGCTCAATATGTAGAATTTGCAAAGGAACAAGTGATTCCCCCCCCAAACTGGATCAAGCATGTTCTTTTGAGGTTAACAGAGGAATGCCATGGTAGCAATGACGAAAATCTGCAAGAATGAAGACCTCAGAGCCAATCCTGTCATTCTGCCTGCTTTCATCTCCCTTAAAATTGGCTCATTACACTACCAGGAAAATACACCACAGAATGAAGTTATGTTCCAGAAAGAAAGAAAGTACTGCCTTGAGCATTCTATATACAGGAATATTATTTTCCTGTATGATATGGAACATGTTACAGTTAAATCAGCCTTGCAATTAGTTGGATGGATGCAGTGTGAAATGATGACTGTGATTTGGTTTAAATGCGTCCATGTCAAAGTATGTTTTCATTGTTGACTGATTATTCTTTAGGCTGCTAAAGCATCCACTGCATTCCCATCACTTCCATTACGATGGTGTTTATTACTGCACATTGCGCAACCAGCAGGTGGGGATGGTAATAATATGCTTGAAAGAACACCTATATTCTCATGGAACAATCTGCAATAGTGCTGTAGGGATAAACAACGGAGCCAAGCTGGGAGTTGCTCTTAACACTTGGGTCTGCACACCTGTGTCAATGACACCCACCCACAGATGGAAGAGAAGAATAAGGGACTCTCCTATAGGTGCCACCCACCGACGGATGAGAAGAATAAGGAATGCTCCTGTGGGTGCCTGGTGATGTTTAACGATGAATCCAATGACTGTTTATGAGAGGCCTACTCAGTGCGTGTGTGTGAGACAATAAACCCGGCGCTCCCAAAGAGGTGAAGACATGATCTGATAATCACACAGTGAACGTCTGCCATGTTTTCTCAGCTTTCAGTCTCCACCCCTTGGATCCAACATTTGGATCTCACTTGGAAACAATCCACCACTGTCAGGGCAGAGGTTTAGGTGCTACCACTCCTGGCTCCAGATCTGGTTTCTTGATCCAAGCCTGTTACAGGGACTGGCTAAGGTTGCGCACATGAGCAGATGCAGGGCCAGTTAAGAGTTGTACTGAAGGTTTAAGGGAGAGGCACTTGGCTTCACAGGGGGTCACACAACTGGTAGGCTTCACACTTAAGACATCTTGCTACAGTAGGGAAGGACCTGCCTGAGAATGAAGTCAATATAAAGACAGAGTCGGGAGAGAGAGCCCTATGGACCTATTATTTGAAAGTCTAGATCCATCCATGCTTGAAGTCCAGCTCCTTCAATTTTCCAATTACAAGAATTGATAACGTTCTATTTTATCTAAGTCACTTAAGTGTAAGTGGTATTTCTGTGACAGGCAATCTCAAGATTCCTGATTAATACACCTCTGTATAGAAAAGTGTGTATCTGAAAGAAGAAAATGATCACTTATTGACACGTATTTCTGCCAAGTAATTTAAGGACATGTTTTCATGGATGCTTACATCTGTAGGGACACAGGATTCCCACTTTACATATCAGGAGCGTTCTTTTGGTGGTTACAATATAATTTGATGAACATATTCATGTAGTTTCAGACATTTAGACTGTTCTTAAATTTTGATTATTATCAATAAGATGTGTGCAAATCAAGTTTTAATTTGGTCCTTACAATGTTTCTAAAATTCAAAAAACCTTTAGATGTAATCACTTCTTATAGTCCCCACTAGTTTCTATTATCAAACTAATTTCTATGACCTATTTGAACCTAGTACATATACTCTTGAGTTTTCAATCCCTATACAAAGCCATAAAGAATATTCTAGTACATACAACTTTGTCTACTTCAATTCTTTCTGAGCATAAATTCTTAAAAGCAGAATTTCTAGGGAAAAGGCATTCACTTTTACAGAACTTATGTTACTTTTTCTAAGCTGCATTCCAGATAATCGTGCGGTTTACTCTCAGACCAGTATTGTAGGCAGGCGATGTGTTCACTGGTCACTCTTACACACACACTTTTCAACCTTGGTCATACTGATAGAAAAAATAATCTCCCTGGCACTTCTCTGTTATTAAGTACACACATATGCAACGTTCCTGTTTCTTTGTACATTTTTCCTCCTCCTTTTTTTTCCCTTGAGACTTATCTATTTATACATCCATTCCCTGAGTAGAATTCTGAAGCTTAGAAACTGGGTGTGCAGTAGAAGGAAGAATAGATAATATGAAAAGTACATGCCTGTCCTAAAAGCCTTAAATTTCCAGCAATGAGTTGCCCAGGGAAACTGCACTTCCCTGGAGACTCCAGGAGAGGCCAAAGGTGAATTAGTTGCCTGACAAGTGCAGGAACTGTTTGCATCTGGCTGACGGCACCTGTTCTGTGGCTTTACTTGATGACACTCTTTGGAGTCAGTAGATATCTTGCAGTGTTTCTAAAATCTTCTTCCACCAAATGTGGCCAAGTTCTCTGGGGGCCCTCACTCTCTTGGACTGAGACCCAAAGCCATCCCTTTTAATATGCTTCCTTTTTCTGTTATGTAATATTCACTCTATGAATGCTTTTCAGATACCTGGGTATCTTCTTCCCTGGAATTATCTTAAGATTTCACTAAGACATCTGTGACTCATTTGAATTAATATCGGAATTAATTTCTTCTCATTTTGTTTCAAGAAATCCTTCCCCCTTGTTATTCTAAATCTTAAAGATAGCATTATAGATTTGCTCTCCACTCCTCCAAAAGGTTAAACAGACATGTCGCTTTCAGTTATAGAGGAATCCTTCACAACCATGTCAAGTACCAGTTCACTGTGTAAACGAGAACAACAAAGAGTTAAGGAGTCCCTACATATACTGTTCTCAACTTATAGGTGTGACAGATGAGCCTGAGAGGTTAATTTCTGTATTTATCTATTTAACTCTGCCATGATTCACGATTTCAGGATGCATATACAATGATTTTCAATAAAACAATCACTCACTTCTTAGAGATTTTACAAATACATTAGCGCCAAGCACTTAGTGCAGAAGTGTATACATTAAACATACCATAAATATTGTTTGCTTTACGGTTAAGATAAATATGAAGAGAAATCACAACAAGAATAAAAGCAGGAAGTTAATATCAATACAAGAAATTACATGCTTTAAAATAAAACATAAATATTACAACCAGACCCCCAATTTTTCACGAAAATTCCTAATACATAAAACATAAAGGTCACATTTCACAATTCACAATTTTCACAAAATGTATGCTCAAAAAATGCACATTTCTTGCAAGATTAAAAAACATTTTTATTGAAATAAATCTGAGAGGTATAGAGATTTACCTAAAGAAATATAGTCAGTAATTAAAGGAGACTGAGCTTAATTAAATTCCGTTTTTTTCCACCATTATTTCCACATATTAGACCTATGTGCCAACAAGGCACAATAGTAAACAAGTAAAGGTCAGATCAACTGAGGGTGGTGATGGGAAACTGTCTGATTTGTATTGTCGCTGTGGCTTTGGTAATCGTGTCATGGTCCAAGTACAGAAGTATCATTTGTTTGATCCCCTTTAATGCAACAATATCTATGCTCAAAAATTAGAATCTAGAAAGAACATTACTACTTACAAAAAAACAAGTAACTTAGCAAAATATAATATTTTTGTGTGTGTATGTATCTTAATGATCCTTTACTGAAATGATCATTTTTTCCCCTTTCACTCTGTTAATGTGGTATGTTATTGTTTTGTGTATATTGTGTACATGTATCTCAGGCATAAATTCCACTTGGTCATAATGTGTATTTTCAATTGTTCATACTACCCAAAGTGATATGTAGATTAAATGCAATACCTATCAAAATGCCAATGGCATTTTCAGAATAGAAAAATTTGTATGAAACCATAAAAGACATCACATTCCCTGATTTCAACATTTATTAAAAATCTATAATAATCAAAACGATGTGATACTGGCATAAAAACAGTACACACACCCACCCACACACACACACACACACCAGAACAGAGAGTTCAGAAATAAAACCAAGAATATTACAATAAACTGAATTTCACCAATGGCTCCAAGCAGATACAATGGAGAATAGAGAGTCTCTTAAATAAATGATTTTGGGGAAAACAGACTTCCACAGACAAAAGAATGAAACTGGCTTTTTATCTTATCCCACACCCAAAAATCAACTCCAAATGGATGAAAGACTTATATGTAAAACATGAAATTATACAACCCACAGAAAAAAACTCATGGATTTTGACCTTGGCAATGATATTTTGGCTACGATACCAAAACTTCAGGTAAAAAACCCCAAAACGACAAGTGTACATCAAACTAAAAAGCTTCTGCACAGTAAAGGTAACAAAAATATGACGAGGCAACCTATGAAAGGAAACACCTGCAAACAATTTACCTGTTAAGCGGTTAAAGTATATATAAGGCGTTCATATGATGCAACAGCAATTAAACAAATAACCTAATTTTAACCTAATTTTAAAAAGGGCAAAGTAGACATTTTTCCAAAGACGGTAAACAGTATGTGAATATCATTAATCATCAGGGAAATACAAATTAATACTACAATGAGGTAGGACCTCACACCTTTTAGGATGGCTACTATTAAAATAAAGAGATGAGTGTGGAGAGGATGTGGAGAAAATGGAACCCCTGTACACTGTTGGTGGAAATATAAAGTGGTACAATCAGTAAACAGTATGGAGATTCCTCAGAAAACTAAAAACAGAATTGACATATTATCCAACAAACCCTCTTCTGGTATACAGCCAGAGAAAATACTCAGAGATATCTCACATTCATTATAGGACTTTGCCTAATAACCAAGATATGGCAACAACCTGTGTCCTTATATTGAGGAACAGATAAAGAAATTATGGTTTATATAATATACATGAAAAAGTTTTAAATATTAAAAAAAAAGATCCTGCCATTTGCCTTTTTTTTTGTTTTTTTTTTAAGTGAAGTCAGTCAGAAAACAGAAAGAAAAAGACCTACATGATTTCGCTCACATATACAATCTAAAAAAGTCATATAAACAGAAGCAAAGTGTAGAACAGTGTTAGCAGGAATGGAGGAAGGGGCATGGGGAGAGGCTGGTCAAAGGGTACAAAGTTGCAGTTACACAGTGAGTAGGTCCAGAGCTCTAGTACTACTGCTCAGCATAGGGCAAGATGATTATAGTTAATACTATACTGAACACTGGACAGAGTTCCGTCTAAGACATTAGAGCTCAGGTGTTCTAATCACAAGAAAAAACACAGTAGCTGTGAGAGATATGTTAATTACCTTGACTGTAGTAATCATTTTATTATATACATCAAATCATCATGTTATATACCTTAAATATATATACATATATTTTAAAAATTAAGGCAAAATAAAAACCTCTACTTGTATACACAATATACCTATGTAAGTGCAGGAAGGCAAACCTAATGGGAATGGCAAAATGACAGACATTAACCTTCAAGGCAAAATTTTTCCTGTACTTCATAATAGTTAGAAAACAATAATTTCACATTTTGAATTGATAAGCTTCTATTTTAGTGACAAAATATGTGCTTTGGGCAACTCAACTCTAGAGTTTACTGCAAGAAACAAATATTCTTTTATAAAGAAATAAAATGATCCTCAAGTAACACTGCCATCCACATTAGTAAGTGAAATCTACCTAGGCTTTATATGCACTATACCTGTCCACTTTCAGGTCTTTGGATCACAAAGAGCCAAAGAAAGAATTTCTTTTGAAATGCAATTGGATTAGAATAGATGTTGTGGGGAAAAAACAAAACACCAAGCTTGCCTGTAGTACCATGAATCCCAGTTACCATGTCAAATCTATAGATTGCCCCGAGAGCAAAAATTCCACTTTGAAAATTTTATTTTGCTCAAACAAAAGTGAAATAATTGTGCATAATGTTATAGAAGCTCAAACAGTTTGGCAGCAAGGATTGGAAAAAACGCCATGTTTCACTGCTTTATCAGATTCATTTACCACAAATATAAAAGAGCCTTTTAGCTATTTTTCTTATTTTGGTAAGATATTTCCACAGAAGTCCTGAAATTAACATGATGCCTAGCCAGGTGAACGATTTTGCTTCCCTGTACTCTGAGAAGCAGGCCTATTAATAAGCCAATTAGTATATCCACTAAAAAAAATATGCTGGGTCCAAAAAGGAAAAGTAAAGATTCTGAGGTTTTAGTGTAAAAATAAAAAAAAAAATTGTATGTTCACTGTGATTGTACATTGGTGGGAACTAAATAGCATGTATTTCTAAAATTGTGTTAATCTAATAGTATTTGTTAGTTTATTAGACAAGAAAAATATTTAAATATACACCAAAAGGGGTATAAAATATTGAGAAAAACTAATAATGACCAAAACTTTACAGACCTGTATTTTTGCAGGTGAAAATGGCTTCTTTTAAAAGAGTTTCTGAAGATATCATGTCAGGATTTTCCTTCTAATTCTTACATTATTACCAGTGCCCTCAAAGTATAAGATAATGTAAAAATGGAAAACCTGTGTAAAATAGTAATTCTGTTACCAAAATTTAGACAAAAGAATAAACTTTAAAGTTTTGTAACTCAAAATAAAATAATTAAGAATAAATATGGCTAATAACACTGGTCAACAGTGAGATCATTACTGACTTAAAAAGGCCCTAATCTGTAGTATCTTGGTTTGCTGAACATGAATATAACCCTGAAAATTTTTTATTAGCTCTTGTTTTGAAGATATTTCATATAATTCATCTAATATGTTTCACCGTGTAAATTTATCCAGTAGGACTGCAACAACACCCTAAATCAGCCTAGAATGATGTCATATTGCATCACATTGCATAATACCATCATCCAGAGTCGATTGCATCATTTTCTGAGGCAATGCAATGCTACTGCCAGGCGGCTGCTAAAGTAAGCTGACGTCAGCAGTGCACTATAGAAAGCCCTGTTGGAAAGGTTGAGCATTGAAAATATTTCAGACTTTGTGCCAGACAGTTTAAGTTACTGTTCCATAGAACTGTTACTATTGTATCCATTTAGGCACAATACAGAACAGTAATGTCTCGAAAGTGCATTAATAGCGTGGACAATTTCTGCTCTATTTGTGGGGAAGTGACATTTGCCAACCAGAAGAAAAGCATCACTTCTCAAGTGAAGAAGGTTTATCATCTTTACTTTGGATGCAAGGTAGGAGACCAAGACAAGCCTTGGGCCCCGTCTATATGCTGTGCTACATGTACAACACAGCTTTCACAATGATTAAATGGCAAAAGATATCAATGTCATTTGCAGTCCCCATGGTGTGGAGAGAGCCAAGCAACCACATAAAAGACTGTTACTTCTGCTTGGTTCCTCCTCTTTCCAGCAGAGTAACGAAGCAAAAGAAGTCGAGAAGAGTCTACCCAAACATTCCGTCTGCATTGAGACCAGTTCCACACGGTGAGAGATTTCCTATTCCAGAACCTCCAGCAGAATATTCTCTTGATTCATCTGATGAGGACAAGGGTGAGCCAAACTGTTCTCCCATTCCATCAGTATGCAGTGAACCAGATTTTCACTGTGGTGCATCATTAACTCCACACAGACTAACACAGGAAGAACTAAATGATCTGGTTCGTGATTAGGACTTATCCAAGAACAAGGCAGAATTGCTAGGATCAGACTCCAACAATAGAATCTTCTAGAAGATGTCACAATTACTTTATATCCAAAGCGCCACCAGCAGTTGGAGCCTTTCTTCAGAAAGGAAAGTACTCTGGTACTCTGTTCCGATATTGAGGGCCTCATGAATGCCTTAGAAATCACTCATTACCCACAAGAATGGAGACTACTTCTAGACTCTTCAAAACTGAGTCTTAAGTCTGTGCTTCTGCACAATGGAAACCGTCTTCCATCTATTCTATTACTGTACAGCTCTACAAGAGACAAGCAAAGAAATGTAAGAAGTAGTCTATGACTTGATTATTTTTACAGGCATTAACCATAGGCCTATTACAATTGGCATGCATTTCATGATATAAACATCAATTTATTGCAGATTACAAAAAAAAAAAAACAACTAGAGCCAAAATGAGAATTTGACTGTCATATTCAAGTTGAGCACATACAAATTGATAGGAAAGGTCTAATTTTATTTCAGTAACATGACTTTTGTAAAAATTTGTTGACCAGTGTATTATATAACAGTTATTTGGGCCCATTAAAACTATAAAGACAACTGCTCTATTCAGTTCAATCTTTGGAAAAATACTCTTAATGGCTTCTATCAGTTATTCTAGGATTCAGAAGAAAATAAATAAAGATGGAATACTTTTAGAAAATAAAGGAAAAATTTTTGAGTTTTTCACTCCCCCCCCCCAACCCACAATAATCTTGGAAATGAGTTTGTGTTCATAATTTTAATTACTTGCTAAAAAAAAATGGAATCGAAAGTTTTTATCAGAGTGCTCAAATTCATTTTAATGTTTGAGTGTGTGTGCAAGAACATTAGAACAGCCATTTGTTTCTTATCCAGAGTGCTTATATCACGAGCCGTGGTTATTTGACCTACTAAAGAGTGAGCACAAATTACATTATATATGGGAGTCTACTAGTCATACTGCAAAGGGAAATGGGTACTTGCAGTTGACAACCAGGGAAAAAGCAAAAGTGAAGACAAAAATATACCAACAATATCAACAAAGAAAAACCTGTCATTTAATTAAGCTGGCTTCTTTGTGACTTTGGGCTTTCTTTAACACGACAAGGAAGAACTGCAAATGATGAAGCCACAGCACATGTTTGAAGTACTGATTAGTGCAGAGGGTCCATAGAAAGAGACTGCTCTTGAAGGAAGGAAGAATGGACATAATCAGAGCCTGGTTTTGCTTAGTAATTGCAGCAATTATAGGTATTAACCTATGGCTTAAAAAAGAAAGTTATTAAAATTTCCTGCATGAAAAATAAATTCTAATTGTGACTCTTTAGCTTCTATTTCCTTCATACTTCTACTGCAACAATAAGATCAGTTTTTGTTAGTAAGATAAAATTTATTAGGATGTCAAAAATTGGGTTAGGGCAGAACAGACACCTTAAAACTAAAGGAAAAATTAAATCAAGCTCTTATTGCCAGTATTAGGATCGCTTTCAATGATTTACAATTTGAGGGATGAGAAAAGTCATTTGATAACTGTTGAGACTCTAAAATGCCTCTTTTTAATCCAAAATGATTAGTCAGAAAGTTGTCCTGAGAAGTTTGGGAAAAAAAAAAGAGTAACTACTCTTGAGTTTGGATAATTCTTCCAATGAGTCCAGGGGGAACCATATCAGATCAGCATCAAGTGCAGATGGTGAAGAAATGACTGCAGGGCTGTGTGGACTGTGGTGTGGGGCTCCCATTCTGCCACCCTGGGTATTGTGGTCAGCACCCTGGCTCTTTCCAAGCCTCACTTTGCTCAATTGTTTTTAAGTGACAGAATTGTTATGAGAACGAGTGTAACAGTTTCAATAATGGGGATCCCTGAGCTGTTTTCTCAGGGAGTGGACTCCCCAACATTAAAATTATTTTCATAATAACACTATGACATCATTTGTTCACTCTCATTCTCTCTTGAGGGTCCAGTGGAGTTTTCCAGAAGCTACATCATGGGCTATCACAGCAGATTAAATGCAGAGTGGTGATGGGGATGCAGCTGTCTCCTATTAATCCAGACATTAAAGAGACTGACAAAAATGTGTCTCTCCTCTCACAAAATTGTTTTGGTTTTGAAAATAGTTATTGCTCATGAAACTGTGCTCTTGGTGTTAGCATGTAATAGGTTTCTTAATGCTATTTTTACATGAACCACTGTAAAATAAATTTAATCTTTCTCAGTTTCCTTTTCTAAAACAGCAAGACAGTATATATCCACAAATATAACCCACATAAACGGAAGTTCTTTGACTGGACAATAATATTTCAGGTATAATGGACCCTGAGACCAAAAAAGTTGAGAGTTACTGATTTGAATCAATCATCTGGCAAAAAAAAAATATTTTTCCAAGCAACTAAATTGCTAAGTCAGAAAATAGTTCTCTATTAAATTATGTAGTCCAAATTTGCTTGCAGAATATGGAGCGATTGCAGCTGTATGATTTCTTGACTCTAAAAAATGTAGAGAGCAGTAGAGTTCTCAACTTTGACTGCACATTAGAATATTTTGTGAAGTTTTTGTCTTTTAACTGTCTCTATAGGCATTAATTCCACTACTCAAGTAATAGCTTTAAGGATTTACCTTATTCCACCTTCTAGTACGACTGAGTATGTTCACAGCTATCCTCCCAGCAGACCCCAAGCAAGCCCAGAGCACCTACAGTGTGTTAAGGATTTTTCCTTCTGGTCCCTTTGGAAAGGAGTGGAGCGTGTACTTAAGAGTTGACTGGATGACCGCTGAATGGGTGAATACCTAACTGAAGACACTTCTACTTTTTTGTAGAGCAAATTGCTCCAAGTGGCTCCCAGAGCACTGTGCTCTATGCCCCCTTCCAGAAAGAGCAGCAGTGCGCAGAAGTCATTCTATCAGAAGTTCCTGCCAGTTCCCCATCCACCCAAGCAGTTCTGGTAGTGGATGAAAGTCCTTGAGTGGAGAATGCCAACTCCCACCCTTTAAAGTGCTGGCCCTGTAAGCCCAGAGGCACTGGCCATCCACCAGAAACCTGTCTGATGAGTCATGTGGAATAACAGAATGCAGTCTAGTAAGAAGACATTGCTGGGGGAAACTGTCCTTGCTGTGGCCTTTCTTCAAGGACAGGAGATACCCAAGGCTACCTGGATCAGGCAGAGGATTTAGAAACACTGCTTGGAGTCTCAGGCACACAGGACTGCTCAGGAACACACCGACAGAGCCCCCCTGAAGGCAAGATGCAGCACCTGGGATGAACTCCACATGCCAGGAAAGCCAGCCCTGCAGGCCACCCTGAGGATAGTTAGGGCTCTGACATGTTACCCCACTGCACCTCACATACCAGAGCAACCCTGTCCCCCAGATGACCCCTCAGTGAGATTCACTCTCACCAAATTGAGTCCTGATGGTCCCAGCCTGAATTCATGTTCTGCCACTTGATGAGATCCCAGTGGAGGTCTCACTCTTACTGGATCCCACGGACCCAGATGTGCTTGCCTCATCTTCCTGTTATTAAGGCCCCAGGCTAAAAGGCATTCTACAAAACCCTAGCCAGCTAATCATCCAGGAGAAACAGACCCTTTTCCTGCTTCCATGGCTCCAGAACTGGCTGAAACCTGATGGCTGCACGAACTCAGGTGACAACTTGGTGACCCAGGACTCAGCATGCTGAAACATATGCACCCGGTGGAGACTTAAGATGCTAATGAGACATGCCACAAGTGAAGAAGCCTAGAACCTGTCTGTGCAGGCTGTGTAGTATGTCACAGTAATTAATTTCTTCTTATTGCCAAACAATATCCCAATATATGGATATGCCACATTTTATTTATTAATTTATCATTTAATGGATATTTGGTTATTTCACTTTGGGGCCAGTGTGAATAATATGAGGATTTATTTTTAAGCCACTAAAAATACAAAGAATTTTCCTTACATTCTTCTGTCAGGCCTATATGTTTATGTAATCAAGGGCCTCTGTGGGTAAGGGGATTCTGGGGAGAGGGAGGAGGAGGAGATCACATGAAAGCTTAAATTTCTACTTTTGCCTAAAACTTGCAACTATTAACAATGTCTCATAAGAAAAAAATATAAATAATAAACAGGAAATAAAATGGATTTACAGAACTCAATCAGAATGTGAAATAGTGTTTAGAGGAGCACTCACCCAAGTTCTAGAGAAATTAAATGACTTGCTCAAGATCATGTGTTTCTCTTGACTTATGGTGCTGATGAGCTAAACTGTTACAGTCCCAAGTTAAAAAAAAAAAAAAACTTACAAAGCTTAAAAACCTCACAAAGTAATGAAGGAATGTATTTATTTGAGATTTTAAATGGAACACTTGAAAGCTATTTATTGCCTTTCTTGCCAACACTGGGAGACACACCCTGATGGTGATAAAAACCCAACAGGTTACATAACTGGCCTTGGTGGGAGACTGCAGCTTCCCCTCCCACCCTGAGGATCAGTGGTGGATCACAAAAGAGGGAAGTGTTCCCTGGTGGTAAGCTAGTGAGCTCCCCTGTGGTCCTGGGTTCCACACAGGAAAAGCAGAAATAGAGCATGAGCAGTTCCTTCTACTCCCAAACCCATCACCCAGTCAAGGCAGGATGACTTCACACCTACAGCACCCAACCCTGCCAGGCACATGGGGCCGGTATTGCACCAGATGGCTTCCACTGTGAACTGGGAAAGAAAACAATAGCATTCTGAAAGCCCCTCCCTTTTGTAGTTCTCAGGCAGGGGCAGGTCTATGGTAATGTTAACTTCTGGGCAGCCTTGTAATTGGAGCACCCAGCTCCGCCAGCCAGCCAAGTTTAAAATACAAACTGCTGTGCCTTGTCCTCAACTAGCAAGGAATTTCTGCTACCAGAGCACTTTTGCTGAGTGATTTTTTTTTTTAACTGTGCCTTACCACCAAGTTTCTCAAGTCCACCAGCAGGCTTGAGAAAGCCAGAGGTAGTTTCTGTTCTTATAATTAAGAATCCAGACTGACATACAACCTAACCGGATACAGTAACATTGTTGCTGCAGATTGATTTGTAGTCCAAGCAGCATGCTTAAATATTCACTGCTTTAATAAACTCCCATATACATTATAATCCACTATCATAATTCCTATGCCATTCAAAGAGTCAAATTGGCATGTATTATCTTTGTCTTTACTATCTTTTGTTCTAAGAGAATCTCAAATTTTCTATACCCATAGCTAGAGGGCTTTATTCTTCAGTGCAATTTGGATTTCTAGGGCTGATGCAAATCAATGAATCTGGGATAAAATGCCATTCTTTCAGGTCTTTACTGCAAAGGCTCCAATAAACCACCTTTGCTTTTCTTGACTTACTCTCTTATTGTATAGATGTTTAAGTAACTTTCTAAGAAAGGGCTTGTGGAAGATAAACATTTGGGGACCTCAGCTCTCCTTACTGAAAAAGGCTTTCATTACGCCCTTTATTTGATTGATAGTTTAGCTAAATATAAAATTTTAGGTTGAAATAAGTATAAATTTGGAGGTCTTTACTCATTTTTGCTGGTGAGATGTCTAGTACTGAAAGAAATCCTGTTCATTTGTTTTTAGTCACTGTTTCTGAAGTAACAAACAATAATTTTATTATTATTTTTTAAAATTTATTTATTTTTGCATACAAGTTGGGTTGCAGGCTAGAGGTGTGAGGCGGTAAGAGGGTTCACCAGAGACAGAGTGGGGAGTAGAACAGGCAGATGGACCGAAATACACTGCTGAGGGAAGCAGTGGGTGCAGCAGGAGAGGTCTGCTGCACCATGTGGGAATCTCCCCGGGCAGGCATCGAACTCGCACAGGTGCAGCAGCGGACAGCTCGCTGTGCTTAACCCGCTGCGCCACCAGGGAGGCCCAACAAATCATAATTTTAGATGGGAGTTGAAGGTGAGGGATGAGTAGACACTATAAAAGGTCCAGAGCAAGAGATAATGTTCGAAAGAGTTGACTGGAGATATTACTGGTGTATTTACTTGTACTATCTACTGCCTAGATGTACTAGTGTAGTGATTAGGGTATTATTTTTGGCAACTAGAGAAGAAAGGGAGAAGTTCATAAAAGGAAAGATGATTGAGTGGGAAGTAAGCTTGTCTACTTGACAGTTGTTTACTCACACTGGATTTCCTCATTACAACAAAATTCACAAAAATGACTGCTCTTCTAGAAATGATTCTTTGAGAAATTGTTGATTTTTAAAAAAAATCAATAAAGTAAAAGTTTTTACCCTCCAAAACACACACACACACACACACACACACACACGATAGTACTAAGATTTTAGCCTTTTCTGCAGAAAGGGGGTGGCAAATCAGAACACATCATGAATAGACTGCATCTTTAGTAGCACAATGAAGAGAAAACTTATTGAATTACTAATGCAGTATATTATAATTGAAACATTTTCTTCTCCTAAAAATATATACTCATATACCAATTATAACCTGCACCATTGGTTATTCAAAATTTATTTTGCTTTATGAACCATGTAGAATGAAAAGCAATCCTGCTGTAAAGTGGTAGCCTGTGACATGATAACGCCTACTACCATTACAATTTCAACAAACTTGAACTGAAATTCAAATGAGTAGTATGACTCCAAAGGAAATGGTTTCATAATGGCATCCAGTGTTCTCAATTAACACAGGAAAGATTAATGGCTTTTTTCCCCCCTTTGGTGGTCTCTGTTGAGGAGGGAAAAACATTAGCTGCCATTTGATTTTCCACTGAATTGCATCTACCAATTGGCAGACAGACCAACCAGGAAAGTTCTTCTATCCAACAGCTGGATTTGCCATGGGTGTGATGGCACAGGCATGTTACCAAGGCTGACTCCCCAAGATCTGAATAGGCCACAGAAATATTCTCACCCAGGGGAGACTCTAAGACTAAAACTAATAGGAAACACATCAGTTCCCACATGATTTTTGGGAACTGTCCCCTTCTCTTCTACATCTTAACCTTTTAATTAGGCACCTCTTCATCCTTTGAGAATATACCAAGTCCATATCTGGTTAGCCACTTCCCATCAGGGAGTGACCTGCATATGAAAATAGACTTGATGTTTCTTAGTGAACTAAAAAATCAACTGAAAAGTGAATAAATTGAAAAACTTAGGAATATCACTCTGCAAAGACAGGTGATGACTGCTATAGGGTGGAAGACTTATGATCTGTCAGAATCTTATGTTGCAAGGGCTAGCTTCGGCAAACACCCATGCTCCAGGGCCACTGCAGACAAGGGTCTGAACATGACCTGGAATCCTCTGAGGATGTTATTCATAAAGGCACAGTTAATCAAACTCAGACCTTTCTTCATAATCTCACTGTACAAGCCAAACATATTGCCAGAAGAAGGAAGGTGCCAGACCAGAGAAGGTAAGTTAAAATCTGTGTGCCCTGGCTTCAGAACCATGAGGTCTCAACCGATTTTAAAAGTTAAAAAAATTTCTCTGTGTGTATGTGTATGTTTTTACATTTATCAAATAGTTAGCTTTCTATCCACACAATCAGAACTTTGTATTTATTCTTATCCAAGGATTTCAACCTACCTAAGTAGGTACTTTTAATATCAAAAAGAGGGGGGAAAGTCTCCTTCTTTCTCTCCCTCACTCTTTAGAGAAATTCAGAAACTACAAATGTGAGTCAAAATCCCTTTTGGCTGGAGTCCACAGTTACCAAGCTAAGAGAGCAGGCAGCTGTCTGGGTAAATGGTCTTGCCTCAGATGCCAGACGCCTAGAAAGGGATCCCATGTTCTCTGGAGCTTTCTGTGGCTTCACGGCCATCACAAATACAAATGATGGATCTTTCAACAAGTGTGCTGGCATATCCTTGCTGATCACACCATGGAGATCTGAGAATGGTTTTCTTTATTCTTGGTACAGGGAAGTCTCTATACCAAAGGTGGAGTCTCTTGATTTGAGTTATTTAGAACTAATTCAGAACTAATGAGAGACTCGAATTATCATGTTCTAGCTATTGAAGGGGAAGAATGATATGAAGAGATTCAAGTTCATTTTTATGTACAACTCCTTACAGATTCATGTGCTGACTCTGTTGAATGCCGTGGTTTGTGACGGTTGGCTGGTTCGTTCATTGTCTCTCTGCTAACTCAAAGACAAATTTATACTAGGTCCCTTAAATGTGAATGGAAGCAAGAAAGGCATGCTTCTTAAAGTATGCTTGGGGTTCTGCTTCCACAGAAGAGGGGATCATGAGCTTGGTCTGATCTGAGTTTTCATCTAGCTCTGCTCTAAGTTCCTGATTCTTCATCTATAAAATGCAGATAAAAGGCCCTACCTTGTCTTTTCTCATTAACAGACTATATTTAGGGGGAGGCGGGGGGGGGGGGCGGTTAGGCTTACAGAAAAATTAGGAAGAAACTACAGAGAGTGCCTGTACCTTTCTCCTCCTGACCTCAGCATCCCCTATTATTAATATCTTGGTGTGGTGAGTAGGTGAGTTTTAAACAAAAATAACACCTATCACATATTTAAAATTACTTTGTTATTTTTGTTTATCACTCAACTGTATGATATAGAAAAAAGATAAACAAAAATAACACACCAATAATTAAAACATGTTTCCAGGCCTCCCTGGTGGCACAGCAGGTTAAGCACAGTGCTGTGGAGCTGTTGGTGGCTGCAGCATGAGTTCGATGCCCAGCTAGGGAGATTCCCACATGGTGCAGCAGACCTCTCCTGCCTCACCCGCTGCTCCCCTCAGCAGTGTATTTCAGTTTATATGCCTATTCTGTTCCCCACTCTGTCTCTGGTGAACCCTCTCACTGCCCCACACCTCTGGCCTGCACCCCAGCTTGTATGCAAAAATAAATAAATCTTTAAAAAAAACCATGCTTCTCTTTACAGGTTGATCATAAGTAAATGAGAAAGACATGGTAACACTAAGAATTCATTGACTTTCTAATCACTTTTTATGTATTAATTAAATTAATGTCCATGACCACACCATGTGGTATTATCACCTACATTATTGGAAAAGGAAATGGAAGAGCTGACCAGTGTGAGCTACATAAGAACTGGAGGCACAACCTGAAAGGCAGTCTAACTTCTTATCATGTTCAATGTGTCAATGAGATGACGGTTGGGGATTGACCATAATTTATCAAAAACATTTAATAGCATCATCTATATAGACACAGAAGTAACTAAATAATTACAGTTAGTTATGTGACATAAGCATGAAGAATGAAATGAGTATGACAAGGAACTAAGGTTCCCAGAAAGGCTCTATTTGTTTTTATCTGAGGGAATAGTTAAGCCCATATCAGTTAAAATCTCTACTCTCTTACCCCCATCCCTCTTTGGCCTGCTTCTGCAGGCTGCACCCATAGCCTGCACTCAATCCCTGCAGTGGCTCAATCCCTGGAGTGGCTCTCCACTAATCTGCCTGGGAGGAATGAAGAAGTCGCAAGGTCCAGGACCCACTGACTGATCAGAAAGGACTTTTCCCCACTACCTGTTAACACCAGATCATACAACAAACAAGCAACACTCTGTTTTTGTTTAAATTATTAACCCTTTGCACTCGAGGCCTTTTTCACATGGGCGAACCAGCCACTCGAGAGGATTTCAGCTATATTAGGGAAGCGTTTTACAGGTACTTTGAAATCATGTTATACTCAAACAAACGTATACAAATAATAAAATTTCACCAATTTATTTATTTTTACATTGAATACAACAAAATCTGTTAAATATTACACTCTGTAATTAGTTTTTGTGTGCTATTTAGTAAAACAGTCCCCAAGATGTAGCCTCGGTTTGTCAGGACACGTATCACAACGCTAAACTGAGATTAACTAAGCTAAGCTAAGAATTGGCTAAGGATGCAGGCCGAGCCTGGTCCATGAAAGTAATTGTGATAAGAATACCTTATCACACATCGGAAATAAACATACTGACTTCCAAACCGCTCAGGCACCCTAGCGGCACCGCTCAAGTGGCCGCATTAAACCGCCGGGGGCCATAGCAGCGCCGCTCGAGTGGACGCATTAAACTGCTGGGCGCCGGAGCGGTGCAAAGGGTTAATATTTTGTTTCTTATGGATTTTGGCATTATTTTTTATTTTAAAATACTGCATTAAGCATTAAAATACTACTTATCTCAAGTATTGACTCTTGTGAAGCCTGTTGAATTACGCACCCGAGGGGAGTGCTTCATTTTTCTCACCCTAATTCTAGCCTGCTGAGGCTCAGCTGGTTAAACGTACCACAGCCATCTGACCCTAGGAGTGCCTAGACAGATTTGTACTTGCTGACTCTATTGTCCCATTAAGGAAACTGCTGTGGAAAATACAGTCCAACAATTATTACAGTATCAGACAAACTTCCACACATAGGGTGACATCATCCCTTCCCTTCACCTCTCTTTCTGTGTGACCAAGACATCTCCTGTGGGAGGGAGGGAGAAGGGAAAGAGCAGGAGAGAGCTTTCCCAGACAGAGACTGGCATGGAATAGGAGAATTCTAATCAGAAGCTGGCTGAGGTAAAATAATAAGGCAACTCAGATCTTGTAATGGATTTTATTTATCAATTTTCTTGTTTCCCCTTAATTTTATAGTAAGTTCCCTACACTGCAAAGCACAGGGCCACCCTCCAGCACCGTGGTTATCTGGTGAACTTTGCCCAACTGCTGCAGTGTCCCAAAATCTCCACCTTTCACACCAACAGGTTATTTCTCCTATACTGGGGACCTCATTTTAGTCACCATGGGTGGCTCCTGAGCCACCCCTGTCAGCCTTATAGGATAGGTAAATCTGAAACCAGTTCAGTGACCTTCTCCATCAAAGAACATACCACACTGGCTATCCACAAATAACCAACAACGAAAAGCCACCTATATTAATAAATTATAAATTTCAAAAAGTGATAACTGACATCACCAATTTAAGAGCTGTTGCCCTCTGACGATGTGACTGGCCCCTGATTAATAGAAGAATATCTTTGTTTATCACTGTGCTCCTCTCTGGTGCCAGGGAGACCAGCTACCTTCACTCCCTTCCTTATCATCACAACTCAGCTTATCTCCTGGGAACCAGAGTCTCTCCAGGGCTGGATCTAAATCTCTCTTAGCCATAAACACATCAAAAAGTTTTAATGCTGCCGGAAGGAAACCTTCCCTCCCAGCAAACTACTAGAAGTTTCATGGAGGCCAGTTTTTGGAACCTTCCCCCACCAGCTATGGAGTCCTGAAACCTATCTTCAATATTGCACACATTTTTCAATTCTGTGACTGACCTCCCAAAATAAAGTGTCAGTTCCTTTTGGGGAGGACCCTGTTTCAAATCACTTCCACTTCCCAGAGTGCTCAGTGCCAATCACGATACAAAGAACTGCAAAGTATAAAGGATCAGACAATTTGGGGCATCATCGCCTCAGGCTGCCATTATTGGAACCTTGGTTGGACCAGCAATGGGTAACAGATAAATGAAGTCTCTGCAGATCCTCAGGCCCTAAAGGAAAGACAATCTGTCAGGGCTGATACTGTAGCATCAAGATTATGCCTATAGACCAGCCCTGAACAGAGAAAAGCAGCTTTGTGAAAATAGGACCCGTTTCTTAGGACATGCATTTAAGACATCCTCTGAGGGGCAGATCCCTGAGGACAAGCTCCTTCAGGAGGAAGGCTCTTAGTTGCTGACCAGCCAAAATGCTGAGGTCTCTGGGTCAGCAGGGCAGCTCTCTGCTGTGCTGGAGGTAGAGCACAGGGGACCCATACCCTGCAAAGCTGCTTTGCACCTGGTCAGCTGGATGCAAAAACGGAGTAGAGAGAAAAAAGGAAAATGAAAAAGAGTTGAAAGTTCGGGGTCAGAAACCTGCAGAGGCTCTGCTAAGTGGCAAAGTGGTTTGGGGGTTATTTCACAAATTCCACCCAACTGCAGTGGCATCCTCCTTACATGGGCTTTGCTAGCCTTGCCTCAGGAGGTTAATTAAATTCCTCAAAATCAATTTAACTCAATTTTCCTCAAAAAATTGGAGAACTGGACTTCGGAGCCACTTTGGGCAGCAGGATGAACTTTGGAGCCTGCCCTTTAATCACTATGCGTGCTGTGTCCAAACAGGAAATTCTTCATCACTTTCTCCACTGAATTACTATATTTAATTATTTTTCTGTTTTTCTAATACTCTAGTGTCCTGGCAGTTCTCATGTTATTTTTGTCACTATTTTACTTTCCCTTACCTTACAAAGACTTTTACTCTAGTGAATCACAGCACAAGGGGATTATTTTCTCTTCTAAACCATGAAAGATCAAACACACTTCAGGTTGTCAGATGGATAAATCATGGCACGATAATGCAGTTCCAGAATCCTGGATAATTTTTTAAAGGTTTTAGAGCTAGAAGGTAGCCAGTGATGTTTCATATATGCAACATGCAATTCCAGTAACTAGACCCTCTCAGTGGGTCTGCTGGTTCAATAGCTTCTGTTTTCACTAGAAACGTGACATAAAAAGTGAACTTCTTTTCACTTTTTCATCTTTTCACTTTCTGGTCCCAGGCTTAGATATGAAGTCCACATTCTTTAAAATGCTTCATGTTTAAACACACTGATTATTTTTGCTAGAAGATAAAAATTAAAGTAACACATTTCCATTTAATTGTCTTGAAGGTATTTTTCCAATAAAGTAGATAACCTAATTTCTCCTCTACAAATTTGACTGAATATGTTAGTTTGGGAAAGAAATAATTTTTTTATATAAATATTTTTATTGTTATTTATGTCTTTTACATTTTGCATTCCCCTTGGGTAACCCACCACCAATTCATCTGTGATCCATCTCCGTGGTCCCTTGTGTTCTTTTCTACTCCATTTTGTGCCCTTATCCTCCCCTCCCCCTGCCACACCCCCACCCGCTGAGTGTCTCTCTCCTATTTGGTTTCCCTATAGTCCTGTTATAAGTGAAACCATTCAATATTTTTCTCTTTCTTTCTGGCTTATTTCACTGAGTATGATCCCCTCTAATTCCATCCATGTCACTGCAAATTGCATGTGTTTATCTTCTTTGAATGCTGAATAGTATTCCATTGTGTATATGTACCACATCTTCTTGATCCAATCATCTATTTTTGAACATCTGGGTTGCTTCCATACCTTTGCTATTTTGAACAGTGCCACAATGAACATACGGGTGCATGTATCCTTTCGGATTAGTGTTTTTGTATCCTTTGGGTAGATTCCCAAAAGTGGTATTGCTGGGTCATATGGAAGCTTCATGTTTAGCAGTTTGAGGAATCACGATACAGCTTGGGAAAAAAATATTGATCTGAATATGCGAAGCCTAGAAATGCAAATCCTGCACACATGAGTGAACCTCACATGCAGGCATATTCAGGTTATGACACAGAGAAAGAAGCTGGGGTGCTATGGACTAGATGTGTGTCCCCCAACATTCATATGCTGAAATTCTAATATCCAATGTGAGGATATGAGGAAGTGGAACTTTTCAGAGATGACTAGTTCATGAGAATGGAGCCCTTGTGAATGGGATCAGCTACCTTATCCAAGAGACCCCAGAGAGCTCCCTCAGCCCTCCTGCTTTTTGGGGAAACAGCAAGAAGATGGCCATCTATGAATGAAGAAGAGGTCACTCAGCAGACACTAAGTCTGCCAAGACCTTGATCTTGGATTTTCCAGCTTCAAACACTCCAAATAAATTTCTGTTCTTTATAAGCCACCTGATCTATGATATTTTCCTATAGTAGCTCTATTAGGCTAAGACACAGGGAATTAATTCTCAGGAATGAATATTTCAGTCCTATGATAACTCTGACAAATGTTTCTGATAATGGCCTGAGTCAGACAACAGAAGCACAAAACCTCATCTCCTCATAGTACAGCATCAAAGACAAACTTCTTGCGATGGTGGAAATGTTCTATATCCTGTGTTCATCAGTAGAATCACCACTGGCCACATGTGGTTTATTGAGTATTTGCAATGTGGCTAGTATCTCTGAAGAACCTTCTTTTAAAAATTTCTTCCATTTAAATTTAAGTAGCCACATGTGGCTAGTGCTACCACATCGAATGGTACAGTGCTAGAATGCCACAAAGTTATTCTTATGTCCTTAATTTCCTGATTAAAGGGCAAAATTAAATTCTTTGCAGGAAATGGTTTGAGTGGAGAATGGGGGAGACCACATTCATCGTCTTAATTTCCAGTTGTATCCATTGTATGCTTCTCAATTTCAGTTTGCAGACCAATAAAACCCAATACAAATTGCACTATGGTTTCACTGTGAGAGGCAGCCCAGGATGGCAAACAGAGCGTTTGACTGGGTAGCTGAGCTGAAATTTATCCTGGTGTTCTGTTACCTGAACAGGCCCTTGTGTCTCTGAACTTTCATTTTTTTAGTTGCAAAATGAAAAGGCTGAACACAACATATGCTTTGGTTCTTACTGACCATGATGTTTTACATGCCTGTCCAACTGATATTACTAAGACATTATTTGATATCAGTATTATTGATTCACAGAGAGAGAAATAAAATGTTAGAAATTAACTGATTTAAAATAAATCTTCAATGAAATGCCAGAAATGCTTTGGATTTTCTGCAGGAAAGATTCCGTCACAAATTAGCAATAAAATAGTGGCAAATGCATGCTTTCCTAGGAGAACAGAACTGAGAAGTCACCACTACTTGTGTGCTCGCAGTTGTTCACTCCACAAGTTCCATTTGCTTCCCATAGAACCGTAACATCTGAAAAGTTGTCTCGGCACTGGGCTTTGTACAGTGGAGGCAATGTTTGCACAAAGCTGTTAGCTATGGTCTTGTGAGAGCCTCTAAATCAAATTTGCACATACAAGCAAGGGTTTTCAAGGACTAATCAGATAATTATACCCCAGGCAACCAGTTTGCATGGCAAGTGGGGCAGTTTTATTTGCTTTACATTTCAGCTTTGGTAAAATGAGGTACCATGTAAAATCTCAACTCGTGTGGAGTTTTGTTTGTAATTGCTCATGTTTGCTAAAATAGGTTATGAGTTTATGAGATCTGAGCCCTGTGACTTAACAGTGCGAAATGACCTCACACTGTAGCCACCAGCAGGGCCCTGTGCCAGGCAAGGCTGTTTTTCTCCATACCTCTCCTCCAACTTAAAAGATTCCAAGCTTTTTTGAAAAACAGACAAGGAAACTCCATCTCTGCCCTATAGCACTTATTATTCTATCTTCAAATGTGTGGTTTGTAATATAAAAAGGGATGTAAGCCGGTCTACACCTAATATTTTAATAGAGAGATGACCAGTTGAAACTTTAAATGTCTAACACTCTTCTCTCTGCCTTTTAGCAAACTCTCTATATGGTTCTAATGGGCTCTTAAAATATGAGGTAACCACCAGAAAGAGCTGCTTTATTTAAAAAGCTCACTGTTAAGGTGCTTTTGCTAATCTGACATCAGGGAAAACTCAAGTTCAAATTTCATGCTTTGGAAAGCAATAAAAATCACCACCTGGAAATCCAGAGGCTCAAGCAAACTGATATTCAAAGCAGGTGTGTCAGCCTCATAGAAACATGTCATTCAGTGGTTCTGGAAGGAAAGGTCATGGTCCCAGAAGGGCAGAGACTTCCCCAAAGGGGCTTGCTGTCAGAGATCTACCTGGGCATGTCATAGGCAATCTGCTAGCTATGCCTTGGATAGGGATAGGTGAGTGAAACTTGCTGGTTCCAAGCATCACCTTCAAATAAAAGAAGTGAAAACAACAGACTCCACATGTTTACGAGCTCAAATACTAGAGGGCATTTCTATAAATCTATGTTTAATTCATTCTTTTTTTTTTCTTTTTGGCTTAAGCCTGCATCATGAAAAGTAACTCTATACACTGCCAGAAAGAGTATTTGCAGAGCTTCCAGCCCCACCTTGGTTAAGTCTCTCTGGTTCCGATAACTTTGGAATAATTTCTAGACTTCAATTACTTAATATATATGAGCCACTAATAATATTCTGAGAAGAAACCCCAAAGCAGTTGATGTAGTCATTAGTTAGAAGTCAAAAAAAAAAAAAAGTATAAATAGACAGGGGACGACTCATTCTCTAGAGCTCTTCTGAGTTCCTGTTGTGGCAGACTGCGGTAGTATTTGCTATTTTTACTTATCCTGAATCCAGGTCTTTCACCAGGGGGTTGGCTTTTCTTTCACAGATGCTAAGTAATCCCACTCAATTGATGTTGAGTTTTACCACGGACTTGCTTTGGTCAATAAAATATTCACAGACATGGCATATCAAGTGTATGAAGTATATGTGGAGTTGGGTTCTCTTTTGTGCTCCTGACTCTGCCATGGAAATATGTTCCCCTGATCAGCTGCTGCCCTTTCAGTCTGGGTCTCAGGAACGGATGAGTCCAGCCCAGCAGACAACTGTACTATGCAGCATAAGGGCCAAGTGTTGTGTGATGCTGAGCTTTGGCGTGGTTGTTTATAGAGCATTTTGCAGTCATTGTTGACAAAGACTGTGCTGGAGCCTCAGGATCTCAAGATGAACTGGAGATAGCTTGAGAAACTCAGGGTTTTAGGGGAGGTGCACTAGGAGACCTAAAGTGCATGATACAGTTAGTGTTTTTGAGAGGTCTGGAGCAGGTAATACAGAAAAAAGGAGAAAGGAATTGAAGAATAAGAACGTGTCCACCAAAATAGAATTCCACCACACTGAGTTCGCGTTAGTCCCTTTTTCCTTAGCCTTAAAGATATTTCCTGAGAAAACTGAACTTTTACATAATTAGTTAAATATCACTTCTTCTGGTTGATATTTTGTTTATTTGTAAAGGGTGTGTTTAAAATGTATTCATTTTTTGCTCTCTATATAGGTATGTTAATGCTTACTCCAAAATAATGGCTGATCCAAGATTAAACTTAGGCTAAATAGTAAACATAAAGTGAATTCTATTTATCTGCAATATGAGAAATGTGTCTTTCTGCCCAGTGCCAAGAAAATATCCAAACCATCTGGGTTTGGATGTGTTGGGATCTGTTCTTCCTCCATATGTTGATCTAGCTTACATGGAAATTCAGGGTGTCAAGGCTGGACAGCCTAGGAAACATTTTCACACCTGCAAATTCTTCCCCACCATCTAGGACATCTAACCTGGATCCCACTGTTGGTTGGAATTAAAGCAGAAGGGCCCATTCTTTTTTGGCAGAGGAATACTTAGGAATGCCCCCCAAGATTTATGAAATTCTAGAGACAGCAAACAAGGAGGTGGGAAAAGAGACATTGAAGATAACTGATCTCAGTTGGGGGAAAGCTTCAGTTTTAGGCCTCAGTCTTTTCAGTGAGAGGCCATCTGTCCACCTGTTCCAGTTGCTAGGAGAACTGAACAAAGGTATTTAGGCATCATCTTACAAAAATAATTTAATAATTCAGGAATGCTGGGGAATAATGCTATAGCCAGGATAAGCAGGCACTGCATGAGTACTGTACTGCATGTTTCCAAGTTCTTGACAAATATCAATAATCAGTCACGGAATTCTCTCTCACTGATGCTTTCAAATTTTTGAAAAAATAGTGGTTACAAGCCACGACACTTGGAGGTTTAAACACATGGACTTTGGGGCCAAATGAACTAGGCTCAACCTAGATGTGTTACTGGGGAAAACTTCTTTTTCTCGATATTCAATTTTCTCACACAGAAAATACGTATATCATTGCCACCTATTTCACAGGGTTATTGTGAGGAAAAAAAGAGGTAATGCAGGTTGAGTATTCAGAACAGGCCCTTGCATATCGTGTAAACTAAGAAGCTGAGATTTGGAGAAATTAAGGGATTTGCTTAGAGTTAGTGGTATCCTCAGGTCTAGAACTGGGTCATCTCAGCTCTCGATACCTGATATATCGATATATGCAATTTCCATTACAGTTAGCGAGAAATTACTTTTTTTTTTTTTTGCATGGGAGGGGGGTGGTGATAAAGTTTGATCAAACCTGGGCATCCCATCACAGAGAATAACCACAAATGTGTGTAGAGAGACGTCAAGCCAGAACCACTGCTGACTTGCCAATAGCACTATCCTTTCTTCCACCACAGTGCCTGAGGGGACTTTGGGGAGGAAAATAGAAGCACTGTAGGTATCTCATTCCCACAATTTAACTTTCCTTTTGTAGGAGAATCTGTGGGGGTAACCCTAAGCACTTGCTTGTTCACAGAAATGCTGTCAAAAGAGTTAATGCAGACAGAGGAGAGTGATGGTGTGACCTGCCATTAAGCAAAGCACCACGCATGGGAAGAGCAGACCCTCTGAGCTGTCTGTGGAAGACAGAGCCCATACGGTACCCCTCAGGGAATGAGAGCAGGAAGGCTCCCGCAGAGGCAGGGAAGGAGGGAAGTGCATAGGAGTGATTCAGCTGCTCCTGGCCACATGCCCACCAGCCCCTTGGACAGAGGAAAGTGGTGCCATGATACACCATTAAGGGGAATGCGGGCACAGAAAGAGGAGAATCCCTGTGCCATCCTTGGGAGACAGGAACACATGAACCCCCTCTGGGTCTGAGAGTGCAAGGACTAAACAAACAAAGTCAGGGACCACACGATCCTATCTGGAACTGAGTAAATGCAGAGGGAAGGAAACTTCAGGGACATCAACATATCCACAGCATCATAACCCTTGTGAAGTTTTGATGTAACAGTGTTGGACTCAGTGTGACCACCAGTTTCCAAAATCCCAGGAGCACCCCAAAGAGATGCCTGCAAGTACCAGCAGCAAGGTGTCCCAAAACACAGAACAAATTAGAAAACAAACAACAGGGAGAAGGAAAAATACAAATTACCAAGCAAGCCCTCAAAAGAAGGACACACCACAAAAAGAAAATCAAACACCAGAACTCAACAAAAATGACACAGAAGAACTTCTCTGCCGACCAGACAGAATTCAAAATCATCATGATTGAAAAGCATCAAGAAGACAAAAAGGAAAGGAATTACATGAGAAAATAATCAATGAACTGAAGAATTAAATAGAAACCCTAAAGAAGAATATAAAAAGAAATGTAGGAGATTAAAAGTTTAATGGAGCAGCTGAAGAACTCTGGGTAAAGCAAGAAAAACAGAATTGAAGAAATGGAAGAATGAATCAGCACACTTGAAGAAATGGAAGAATGAATCAGCACACTTGAAGATATGGAAATAAAAAGAACCAACAAAGAAAAGGAAGGAGAAACACAAAGCAAAAAGAATGAAGAAACACTTCAAGAACTATCCAACACATAAGAAAGGGAAATATAAGAGTTACAGGAATCCCAGAAGTTGAGGAGAGAGACCAAGAAACTGAGAATCTATTCCATGAGATAACTGAAGAGAACATCCCAAGCATGAAGAAAGAGGTGAAAATAGACATACAAGAAATGAGAAGAACTCCAAATAATGGTGATGAAAAAAAAAAAAACTATAGCTAGACACATAATAGTAAAGCTATCAAGAGTTCAAGACAAGGAAAAAATATTGAAGCTGACAAGGGGGAAAAAACAGATAACCTGTAAAGGAAAACCAATCAGGCTGACATCAGACTTCTCCAAAGATACACTTTGGGCAAGAAGAGAATGGAGTAACATATTCAACAAACTCTTGAGACAACAAATGACAACCAAAAATACTTTGCCCTGCAAAGCTCTCCTTCCTATATGAAGAAAAAATTAAGATCTTCTCAGACAAACTGAAACTCCAGAAATTCATTACAACTAAACCCCCACTCCAAAAATACTATAAGACGTCCTAAAGCCAAAACCAATAGTGGAATGAATAAGAAGAATGGAACAAGGAAAGGAATAAAATCACAAAAAGACAAACAAAATGGCAAAGACAGATGCCAATGTATCAATATTAACCCTAAATATTAATGGACTAAACTCAATAATTAAAAGACACAGAGCAATAGGCTGGATTAAAAAACAAATCCAACCTTCTGTTGTCTCCAGGAAACACATTTAACTACGAAAAACAAGCATAGACTGAAAGTAAAAGTTTGGAAAACAACCTACAAGCAAATGGACCAAAATAGAAGGCAGGAACAGCTATACTTACATTAGATTTAATAGATTTCAAACTGAAAAAGGTAAAAAGAGACACAGAAGGACTCTACATAATGATTAAGGGGACAATACATCAGGAAGAGATAACACTCATTAAGATATACTCAAATATCTTGGAATAAATCTAACAAAAGACATAAAGGACTTATACAGAGATTATTATGAAAATAGATTTGCAAACAAGTTCAACAATCTAGAAGAGATGGACAAATTCCTAGAGTGATATGATAATCCAAAGCTAGATAAAGAAGAAATAGAACACCTAAACAGACCAATAACAAGCAGTGAAATTGAAACAGTAATCAAAACACTTGGCCCCCAAAAAAGCCCAGGACCAGATGGATTCACAAGTGAATTCTACCAAACTTTCAGAAATGAATTAGTGCCTATACTACATAAACTCTTTCAAAAAATTAAGACAGAAGGAACACCACCAAATATATTATATGAAGCCATTACACTAATACCAAAACCAAACAAAGACAATACAAAAAACGAAAACTGTAAGTCAATCTGCCTAATGAACACTGATGCAAAAATCCTCAACAAAATCCTTGCCAACAGAATCCAACAATGCAGCAAAAAAAATAATACACCACGATCAAGTGGGATTTATTCCAGGTACACAAGAATGGTTCAACATCCAAAAATCAATTAATGTAATCCAACACATCAGCAAGAAGAAAAATAAAAACCATATGATCATATCAATAGATGCTGAGAAAGCATTCAGCAAAGTTCAACATCCGTTCATGATAAAGGCCCTTTTCTTGGGATAGAAGAAACATACCTTAATATGATAAAAGTCACATATGACAAACCGACAGCCAACATTATTCTCAATGACAAAAAGCCGAAAGCCTTTCCTTTAAGATCAGGAACAAGACAAGGATGTCCACTTTCACCACTGCTTTTCAACATAATACTGGAAGTCCTAGCCAGAGCAGTAAGACAAGAGAAAGACATACAAGGAATCCAAATAGGGAAAGAAGAAGTAAAATTATCACTATTTGCAGACAATATGGTAATATACATAGAGAACCCTAAAACTCCACAGAAAAACTAAAAAAAAAAAAAAACAAAAACAACCAGTTCAGTAAGCCAGCAGGATACAAAATCAACACACAAAAATCAGTAGCCTTTCTGTATACAAACAATCAATCTGATGAAGAAGAAATCAAGAAAACCATTCCCTTTGCAATTGAAACAAAAAAATCAAATACTTGGGAATAAACCTAACTAGAGAAGTGAAAGACCTATATAAAGAAAATTATAAAATATTGTTAAAAGAAATAGAAGACACAAAGAAATGGAAATTCAGCCCCTTCTCATGGATCGGAAGAATTAACATTATTAAAATGGCCCTCCTACCAAAAGCAATTTACAGTTTTAATGATATTCCAATAAAAATCCCAATGACATTCTTCAAATAAGTAGAACAAATATTGATGAAATCCATATGGAGCCACAAAAGACCTCGAATAGCCAAAGCTCTCCTGACTAAAAACAAAGGAGAATGGAGGTATCACACTCCCAGACTTCAAACGATACTACAAAGCCATAATAATTAAAACAGTACGTACTGGAACAAAAACAGACACACTGATGAATGGAACCAAATAGAAAGCCCACAAATAAAGCTGCACAAAGGAGCAAGAACATACAATGGAATAAGGATAGTTTGTTCAATAAATAGTGCTGGGAAAACTGGACCACCATAAGCAAAAGAATGAAAATAGACCACTACCTCAAACATGCACAAAAATCAACTCAAAATACATAAAAGAACTGAACATAAGACCTGAAACCATACAATATATAGAAGAAAATATAGGTAAAACACTACAAGACATACATCTTAGGAACATCTTTAAAGACTCATCCCCCAAAGCAAAGAAAATGAAGGGTAACAAACAGCTGGGATTACATCAAACGAAAAAGCTTCTGCACAGCAAAAGAGACACTAACCAAAACAAAGAGACACCCTACTGATTGGGAGAAAAGTTTTACACTCCATCCAAACAATTCACACAACTCAAGAAAAATAAAGTAAACAATCCAGTCAAAAAATGGGCAGAAGAACTTAAATGACACTTCTCCAAAGAGGAAATGCAAATGGTCAACAGGCATATGAAAAAATGCTCAAGATCCCTCATAATCAGGGAAATGCAAATCAAAATCACAGTGAGATACCATCTTACACCACTAAGAACTGCACATATTAAAAAAAAACTAGCAACAACAAATGCTGGCAAGGATGTGTTGAAAAAAAGAACTCTCCTACACTGCTGGTGGGAATATAAACTGGTCCAGGCACTATGGAAAACTGTATGGAGGTTCCTCAGACTACTAAAAATGGAGCTTCCATATGACCCAGCAATTCCACTCCTAGGGATCTACCCAAAGGACATAAAAACATTAATTCAAAAAGATACCTGCTCCCTTATGTTTATTGCGGCACTATTATAATAGGTAAGACTCGGAAACAACCTGAATGCCCAAAATAGATTTCTGGATCAAGAAGATGTGGTACATATACACAATGGAATACTACTCAGCAGTCAAAAAAGATAAACTTATGCCATTTGCAGCAACATGGATGGAATTAGAAGGGATCATGTTCAGTGAAACAAGTCAGGAGGAAAAAGAAAAATATCAGATGGTTTCACTTATATGAAGAATATAGGGGAACCAAATAAGAAGAAAAAACAACAATAACAATAAGAACCACAAGAAAACAAAACAAAAATAAACAAACATAATTCAGAGACATTCTGCAGGGTAGCGGGAGAGAAAGGATCAAAATGAGAGCAGGAAGAGCACAAGGGTCTATGGTGATGGTGCACAGGTGAATTGGTAGTGGAAATTCTACTGGGACTACACCTGAGAAAAGAAAGCAGACATTGTAAAAATAAATAAATAAATAAATAAATAAAAGTGTTAATGCTTCTGTGCCTCAGATCACAGTTAATTTTCTATCAGGGGCCAGTTTTACTATGGGCTCCTTCCCGACTCCACTAAGTCCCTGATACTTGCAAATGCTTGTCACCACTCCCAACAAACACAGGTGTGCACTTAAATCCCTAGAAGAGACTGTGATAGTTATCTAAGGCAAGTTTGCTAAGTAGTCAGAGATTAAACTTCCTTTTGTTACTGAGAAAACTGGAACTTAGAGTTCTGAGGATTGTTAAGGGTAGGAAGAGCAGAATGGGGACTCCCACCCAATCTTCTATCTCCCAATGGGTGTGCTGGCCAATCTGGGATAAGATGCCCTGCCCCAGTGTTCACAGTTGCTACTTAGTGCCAAGGCAAGGCAGTTGATGCCAACGTTTCTTCCATTTTTTCTGTCTAATGAAGAGAGCTCAAGAAAAACTCATTTTTGACAAATGATTTAAAACAGATAGCATATGCTTTCCTTTCTAAACTCTAAGCTGGCATGGTATTGCCCTCAGCCTCCATGCTCAGAGCTGAGTGCTCTCAGGAGAGGCAAGGTGTTGACATTCAGTTGTGTATTTCTAAGTATTAACACACATGGCGGGCAGCTTTTGTAATTACTCATCATGCTGAGGTCTGGGGCGGCCTGTTTGAGTCCTTCACTCCCCGATGCCCCATCAAGCTGCCATGAGCCAGAGTGGATATTGTTGTCAAGTGTTGGCAGGAAACCTGTCCCCCTGGAGCACTCACAGCAGAATGAAAGATATAAAGACAAGCTAGTGAAATGGGAACTTAAATGATTTTTAAAAAGCATTTCAAGTGCACAAGAAGAGACCTAAACACCTAATGTGAATTCAAGCCCTCCAACTGTAAGCTGACTGTCTAGAAGCAAGGGCATCAGTGGTTGCATTCTTCCTCCTCTCCCTTTTCCACCTTCCCTCAAACCCTGAACAGATGGGAAAGACACCCCCCTCACCCATATCCCTGTGATCTAAAGGAATGAATCCTGTCGACTTATTCCATTTTCCTGATATGAGTTGTTATAATAAGTTTAAGAGGCCACCAGAGTCCTTTGAGTCAGGAGCAAATCACAAATCATCACAACGCTACACCTATTCCCGTTTTATGACAGCAATAAATTAAAAGCAGCCGCACAGTGAGAAAATCAGCTATAGCGGCCACAAGGGCCAGCTCCTGGAGATGCCAATGCCCAAATGTCTTCAGCTTTGCAGTGTATGTTTTGGCTCCTGGAGGCTCAATTTTTCAATTAAGGATTTTTAAAAAAGTGTGTGTGTATATAAAAGAGAGAACAGCTTCAGGTAAATTTGCCAGACCAGACAATGAGGTTCTTGTTCTTTATGGATTTTATTTATTTCACTTAGCTTTACTTTTATGTCCATATGACTTTTATTATGCCATCAGATAAAGTACAAGAACATTAAGAAAGTGCAAGAGTCATTAATTATGAGCTTTTGTCTTCTATATTCCAAGATGAGAAAATGCTATCTATGTAATCTTAATTTCTCACCAATTTTACTGAGGAATAATTCACATCACTGTGTAAGTTTAAGGTGTACAGTAAGATGTTTTAATTTATATGTAATTTATACATAATGGAAAAGGATGAACACAAGAGGCACACCTATGTTCTCATATAGATGTAATAAGAAAAAAGGAATCAAATTTCCCTTGTGGTGAGGCAGACTTACTCTCTTAACTTTCTTTTATATCACAGTGGCATGAGCCACAGTCGTCATTTGTACATAACATCCCTAGCACTTATTTATCTTATTACTAGAAGTCTGTATCTTTGATGATCTTCCTCATTTGACTTTTAAAAGAATATTAGCTATGGAGGACAGTCACAGATTTTTACACCAAATTTAAAGTGACCTTGTTTGTAAATTCTAAACATAAGCCTTCTGAAGATGATGGTGTCATCATCGGCTGCAAAATCTGCTCAGATTTTTCCTAAAAGTCCCACTTCCTAAGTATTGGTTAGAGTTCTAGATGCCTTTGCAAAATATATTTTTGCATGACTCTAGGTAGCTACAGTAAGTTATGAAAAGACTCAGTGCATACCCATCACTTAAAGTTGGTATTTCCTTGGTAGACAATTGAATTTTTTAAAATGCCATTTCCTCTAATTTGAGCATTATATTTCAGAGAATATTTTCAGCTTTATAACTACTTCCTAAAATAATTGATCAGCTATTACTAATTCATGACAAAAGCCAAGATAACTGAAACAATGAAACTGTTCTCATAGTTAGAAAGTATGTCTGGGTGCTAATTTTTTATATGAGTTGATGATAATAAATCTTTGGGGAAAAATTACCTCTTTTCTTTTTCAAAAAGATGATGTGATTGAAATTATTTCATACCTTTAATTCAGGGACCATCAAGTTTTTTATTAATTATCTCTTAAGAATAACAGAATTAATGAGATAGACGCTACTCCAGGATCCATAATCAAAATCCACGGCTCCTCTCATTTTCCTGCCTTCCTTCCCCCTATGTCTCTGGAAGGCTGGGTTTCCCCCTGCACAGTGTCTTCAATGTCTAAGCCCAGGCGTCACCCTGTTGGGCAGCTTTTCACAGCCACACAGTGAGAGACTGCCTTTTATCTTTCACAATCCTTTAACCCTTTGTGCACAGCAATGTCAGATCATTCTCGCTAAAGCTCTATTTCACCACCTTATTCCCAACTAAGGGTTTGAAAAGTTCCGGTGACTATCTGTTGCCTGCCACATGGAAGCACACAATCAACTTATGGAGCTGCAGAGTAGAACATTATCCATCACAACAGCCTTAGAGACAGTGCGGACAGGCCCGAGAAGATGACAGCCTGATTACAGTCACTTGGGTTCCCTGGGTCAAGGACTGGTCTCAGATAATATATTTTCAGATACATTATACTTGTTAGACTTCTCAGTAAGCTCTGGAAAATTGATTCATTGCAATAACATGAACAAAGACAGTTATAATCTAGGGCACCGTTTATTAATATTCAGTGGCCAACCTCCACTAGATCTGGGAGCAGCAGGCACTCCCTTCCTGGTAAGTTCCTGTTGGGAGAAACTATTTATCAGTGGGTGTGTAAGGAACAGAGAATTGGAAAAAGGAAACTGACTGTTGCCTAAAGGAAATATGCGTCACACTCCTACAAGTCAACATTGACCTTCTCCACCCACGGGAAAATTCACAGTAAGAAAAGTGGACTCTACTTATCATCTAATTCAAAGCACAAATTTCCCTGGAGAGTGACAGATAAGAGGGTTCCTTTTTAATATTATTATTTATCTGTGGGTGCTAGTTTCCTATAATCCCCTCCAACAATGAGAACACCTTTTGCTTTCAAGATTTTATGTCGTTATGGCACCTTTTTATGATCTGTTCTTACATGGCCTTCCTTTCATTTTAGACTCTCTTCCTAGTGAGTAAGATTTTATAAATAAGCTATTACTAATTGCAATATAGTATCAGATAATATTACACAAATTCCAGCCTTTGTCTATCGTCAGTGGGTTGTGCCCACTTCACTGACACTGATTCTCAACCTCGTCTCTCAGTGTTGGGATTACTTATTCACTGATCTCTTTCCGTCACCGACGGCTCTTCACCCTGCTCAGAGAACCCTATGAAGATTCAACCTACCTTCTTCACATTTGTAAATTCAACATTTTTTACTCTGGCCTTGCTCACTTACATTGGGGAGTCACCCTACGCTTCCTAGAAGAGGTCCTGTCTCCATAACCCTTTTGAAAATGTGGTAGGTAGAAAAGCACCTCCCTCAGATACCTACATCAAACCCTCAGAACCTGTGAATAAGTTATGTTACAGGGGAAACAGAATTAGGAATAATGGTCAGCTGACCTCCAGGGGAGGTGATCCTGGATAATGACATCACAAGGACTCTTAGAATAGGAAACAAGAGGCAACAAAGCCAGCATCAGAGTGACCCACTGAATTTACAGTTGGCAGGAGACCATGAGACAGAGAATGTGCATAAGGCAAGGAAACAGATTCCCTCCTCCAGAAAGGAATGCAGCCCTGGTACTAGCCAAGGGAGACCCATTTTGGACTTCTGAGCTCCAGAACTATAAGAAAATAAGTATGTATTGTTCAAATCACTAAGTGTGTGGTAACCTGAACAGCAATATAAACCTGGAATAAAATGTAAACAGGACCTCACCTGAGAAAGGGATTAAAGACAAAGATGTGGGGTGGGCGAAGGGGAAGCTTGCAATCCAGTGATATCTTGTTAAATGAAGTACTTGCTGTGGCTAGGTTCTAAGTGAAAGGCTTTTCAAGTATCACACACCACAAGAGGTTCTTTTGTGTAGTAAAGTATCCATGGATTATTGATAAAGACTTTTAGTGCTGCTGACTTTATAAAAGGTGCTATCAAAACTCGTGACAAATATCAGCAACAAGAATGATGTTACAATATGAACTCAAGAGGTTGCTGTGTCAAAATCTGGGAACCTAGCATTGGGATACAATGACCTGATGGTGTAAAAATACTCCTCTAACAGACACTTCCAACTTCCATCTTCACACTCACAACTAGAGGTTCCATTTTCACCATGTGTTCAATATTAAACTGAATTCATTATCTGCCTCCTACCGAATCTACTTATTCTACAAAGTTCCCTGCTTCTGTTCAGGACAAGCATATATGCATATATATGCATATATGTTTGAAATTTTCAAACTGTCAGCCTCCCAATCCTCCTATACTCAACCAATCATGTCACAGAGCTGCTATCACCAAGATTCCCTAACATATCTGCCCTCTTTGATGACACACCCTTTATGCCATTTCAAACTCAAACTATCATTTATGTCTTTTCCCAAGGAGCATTTAATTTCCCTCCTCATCACACCCTTTCCTTAAATTTTCCTCGCTCCTTTCCTTCTCTGAATTCCCACAACACCAATTGTCCTTCAAAACACTAGAAACTTCCTGGAGAACGCTTTACTCATACTTCCCTCAAGTTCCAATTCATTCCTTAGCTGATTCCAGTACTGCTGCTCAATCTACTGAAATGGTTCTGCAGAAGGCTATATTTTGAGCTTCCTTCAAGTGGACATCTCTGTGATCTTGACTTAATAGACTGTTGTTTTCTTTCAGAAACTTATCTAAGGAAATACAGCAAGGAAAATATCTCCCAGGTGGGTTAGACTGAGAGTCCCGAGAGGCCCAGTCCTTCTTAGTGAGATTTCTACTCACTCTTTCTAAACTGCAAGATACACACCAGCATTTCAGCCATTTCTTCCTCAAATAAAGTAGCCTCAAGCATATGATCATAACTATAATTTTAAAATTGGTACTTAAACTGTACCATCTTAGTGTACATCACTTCCTCCAGATACTACATACAAGCAAAACCTTTCAGGTTCTGGCCTGAAAGGGAATCAGATTAATCACGCATAGTGTGATAAAATGTCTCCTTCTAGCCCACTGGACTGTAGTCTCAAATGATCTAAGTGTTGGCAGTCATCCTACCTTTGATCCCCAATCTAGAAAATTAGAGCCCATACTTCTTACTATTCTACAAATCAGAAAACTTCTGGTTTTACATGAGACTTATTTTTATTTACTTATGCACAGAAGAACTGGGATGTAGAGCAGAGGTGCAAGGGGTGAGAGGATTCACCAGAGACAGAGTGGGGAGCAGAACAGGCGGACCTACTGAAACACACTACTAAGGGGAGCAGAGGGCAAGACAGGAGAGGTCTGTTGCACCATGTGGGTCAGTCCCCTGGATGGGGATCGAACTCAGGCCACAGTGGCTGGTGATAGCTTGATAGTGCTGAGACCTTAACCCCTGTGCCACCAAGGAGGCTCCCTGGTTTTAGATGAAACAATTTTTCTGTTGTATAATTCTCCTTGGGCAGAGAGAAAGGAAGCAAATCTTCTACACACTGATGCCTACCTAAATCCTGACATGAAAACTATCAGAAACCATAATACATTTAAGATACCACCCCAGAGTGGAAGCTCTGTAGATTAAACTCAAAGAAAAATTCCTGGGTATCATTGCAAGAATAGTTTGACCAATACACTAAAGCAGAAAAAAACAGGTTTCCTCCTTATGCCGTATTTATCCTGATCCCTACTTGGTCAATACATAATATGAAATAAACTTTTGCACTGTTTCAAATTCAAAATCTTCACTGAAAATTCTCTTCAGGTAGAAATTTACAGGCTCTTCCAACTTAACTTTTACCACAGGCACAGAAATAGGATTGCATATTATCTGCCAAAACTAGGCTATAATATTTTCAAGGGTATATCAAAGCAATGCATGCATGGATATCTGGTTTACGATGGGGGTGAGGCTGTAACACAGTAAGAAGAGATGATCTTTTCAATAAATGCTACTTAGCTAATTTGATACCTACAAAGGAGTAATGTATTCTGAGTCCAATCTCAATTTATTCAGAGATATAAGTTCAAAAGAATTATGATCTACATATGAAAGATAAAATTAAAAAGATAGTAGAGATAAAACATACAGCAGTAAACATCGTTAAGACTTTGTTTTCGGCAAGGCTTTTAAAATAGACACAGGAAATATTTAACAGAAAAACTGATAAACTGACTGTATTAAAATGAAATTCTGTTTTTCAAAAGACATCATTGAGAGACAGGCAGTTCACACAGAGCTATTTATAATACATATCCACAACAAAAGACTCAGATCTGGAAATAAAAAGTTCTCTAAATCACTAAGACGACTAAAAATCCAAGAGGAAAATGGTAAAGACAGCAGTCACATCACAAAAGAGAATTACTTAAATGGCCAATAAGCCTCTGAAAGATACTGATCTTCATTACCACTACACAATCAACTGAAAAATGGGCTCAGTTCTCCCATGCCTTTGCCATGTAACTCTGTAGTACTGACTCACTCCCCATTTGAGCTAGGCTGCATGACTCACTGTAACCAGTGGATATTAGCAAATGTCATGCCAACAAAGGTTTGAAAAGCACTTGTACAACTGGTCTTGTCTGCATTTGCACTTGTATCATTTCCATGAAAGTGCTAGAGCCAACCTGCTAGAGATTTAGGAGCCACAGAAGAGATGAGTAAACCAGATCACTCTAGCTGCACAGCTTCAGCTAGTCTAGACCAGACGACAGTCAGCTGACATGCCTAGGCTGTGAGTAATCCCAGACAGAGCTGTAAGCCAGCCCTCGACGGACTCCACGCATAGTATCTGCACATGCCCACAACGGAATGCCCACCTATATTTTGTGGCTACTGGTTATATAGCATTACTGTGGTAATAGCTAACTGATACAATTAGACCTGAAAAAATATGCAAATAAACACTCATGTAATTCTATTAAACACACACTAAAATTGCTGAAATGAAAAAGAAGGAAAGTTGTAAGTGTTAGTTGGAATTTATATAGTACAGTCAAAATTTGCATACATTGTTGGTGGGAATATAACTTGGTTCAATCATTTTGGAAAACTACCTATAGTATCCATTATAGTTGAACCTATGCTTACCCTAAGATCTAGTAATTCCACTGCTAGATATATATTAAACAGAAATGTTTATCAAAACACTATATTAAAATGTTTACAGTAGAATAATGTAAAAGATAAAAATAACAATAAAAAATTAAAAAGATATAAAATGTTTATAGTAGAACGATTTCCATCTGCCAAAAAATCAGAAGCTAATCACATGTCAACTAAATACAGAATGGATAAACATGTTGTGAGACTCTCAACCAATGGATAACTATATAGCAGTGAGAATGAAGTAGCACACCTATACTCTACAATACAGTAAAATCCACACATACTGATATAAAGAAGCCAAATATACATATTGTACAAAATTCATTGGTGTAAAAAACAAAACTAGGAAAAGATAAGCAATGCTCTTACAAGTCAGAAGAGTAGTTATACTTGGGTGGGGAGAGCTATTAGAAGAAGGATTGGGGGGCTTCCTGGAGGCATTGGCAATATTCTGTTTCTTATTTGGCTACTAGTTATAATTCTATGTTCAGTTTGTAAAAAATTGCATTTGACAGGAAAGTCAAGACAGCAAGACGTAGCTACAGGAAAAGTTTGCTTTTCTTTCACAGAATTGAAATTCAGAGGGAGGTAATTCAAAATAAGCATGACTGGGCCTCCCTGGTGGTGCAGGGGTTAAGTCTCAGTGCTATCAAGCTACTGCCAGCCAATGCCTCATGAGTTTGATCCCCCAGCCAGGGAGCTGACCTACATGGCGCAGCAGACCTCTACTGTCTTGCCCACTGCAATTACTGTTTTTCACAGCAGTAGATCTAGATCTGCCTGTTCTGCTCCCCATTCTGTCTCTGGTGAATCCTTTCACCACCACCCCCACATACCTCTGGCCTACACCCCAGTTCTTGTATGCATAAATAAATAAATCTTTTAAAAATCAGCATAACTAATTCTGCAAGTCCTTTCTCTTTCTACTTCGTTATTCCTGCATGCCAGGGTCTGAGAGAGCGGTCAAACTCCAGCAATTCTGACTGCCTAGCAACCAGGAGGAAGGAGGTAGGGGAAGATGTATATTCGCTCTCCTTTACGGGCAGTTCCAGAAAGCACACATAATACTTTATTTACATCCCATTGGCCCAGACTTAGTTACAAGGTCTTCTCTATCTGCAAGAGAGACTGAGAAATGTAGTCTAAATGCCAACTGCTACATACCAAGCTGAAAACCAGGTCTATATTTTAAAGAAAGGGGTACATAACAGATATTGGGACAAACTGGTAAACTCTGACAAGCTTTCTTTAGCCCTAGTGGTCTCTTTCTTTAGCCCTATGTATCACAGGAACTAGCTTTTGCTTTTGAGCAACAGTAGGAAACATCTTTTGTAAAGAAAGGTGGTAAACATCTTAGATTTTGCAACCCCAACGGTCTACTGTAACCACCCAACTCTGCTGCTATAGTGCAAACTACTCAACTCTGCTGCTATAATGCAAAAACAGTCATGGACAGTAACTGTATAAGCATGATGCTATGGCAATAAAACTTTATTTCCCAAATCAGACAATGGGTCACAGATTTTTTTCTGTGAGCTAAGTTTGCTGATCCTTGCTCTTGATACTTCAGAAGGCCCCAGGAAGACAGAGATGACACTGGACTAATCCTCCATGGAGTCTTCAGGCTCTTGTGAAAGCCATTGCTCAAATATTATGGATAATAAAATGTGTCTATCTAAAAATATCTTCTGCAAGATAGTACAATTGTCAGTCTAAGAGTTTATTCAAGGAAAGAAGTAAAGTTGAATTTCACCAAGATATGGTACAAAGTTCAAGATAGGGAAAGGTGAAGAGGAAAAGTAATGTGTATGGAGGGAAAGCAAAGAATAACCCAAAAAGAATAAATTATTAGCCTGATAGGGTCATCAGGACTTTATAGTTAGTAAACTAAACAAGCTTCTCCTTGACTCCCCATGTTCTTCTGGATTCTTTTCTTTAAAATGATGGAAACAAAGATCTATAAAAGGTGTTTGTTCTAACAACTAGAGAATCTAGATGTGCTCTAAGTCTGAGGAGGCATTTTTTCTCAAAGTTGAGTGATTCTCTTCTTTCAGGGTCAACTCCCTCAACCCATTCATCCTTTTCTGTCTGAAAACGATCCAGGGAAACTCTGTGTGCTCCTTCCCTTGGCATTCCACAAATAGAACAGAGCAAGACATTAATGAATAGAGAAAACAGTTTTCCATTTATTTTGCTTTCAGAAATATACTTGGAATGGCTTGTGCCAGAGTTGTACTATATCAAAGAAACCATAATCCAAAAGACTAACCCTTTTTAAATGATAACCAACTGCATTTTGTATTTTCATTGAATTACTTTATTTCCGTAAAAAACAGAATTTCCATTTTTCCAATCAAGAAGCTGAGTTTCTAAAGCTTCCTGTGGTCTATTTACATTTCCTACAGTAACCTTCTTAAGCAACAGACCAAGGAAAATATGAAACTTAATTTTTTATTTCATTTTTCCTTTTTAAAGGAGCTTCTATATTTTTTTCTGACCTCATTAAAGCCTCAGAGACAACTCTAATTTCCAAATATAAATTGACAACAGATTAGCAGATGCCTCCTTATTATGAAAATTGTCATCTGTTTTCAGTCATGCCATGATATCTGACTATGTGCTTGCTCTGAACACAGGTGACTTTGCCATTTTATTTTTTCAACAGAAATTACTTAGAAAAGCAGGATAGTAAGATGAATCTAAATGGCTATGAGACAGGGAATCCTCTAGGGTTCTGGCAGATACTGTTAAGGAGATACTTAATACTAACTCTTTAAACAGGTAGTAAGGCGAGAAAATGAGGACCTTTCAAGGGCTGTATTTATTTGCTTAAATAGTATTTATTGGGGACTTCTAATTGACTATCATCGTGCTAGAAGGAAAGAGAAAGCTGCCAGTCATGAGGCTATAAGAGCTGAACCCACAAACCCCTAAGAGTTGCTTAGAAGGCTTTTAGTTTATTACAGATGAAATGATTATAAAGATAAGAAACGTGGAACTTCATCAAACAAACTATTCTGAGAATGCTCTTGATTTCTCCACACCCTTTGAGCAGTGAACAGAGTGAGAACTATCTAAAACAAGAAGATTTTAAATAGTTCTGAGGATGTCATTCAGCCTAGAAACCATGCTGGCTTCCTCTATCTGTCTTATATCTCCAACTGCCTGATTCATTGCAACACAAAACGGTGCTTTTAAACTCATGACTTGAGTCGAATACTTCTTCCCCTTGGAGAAAACCCCAATTGGCAAAGTCCTTCTGGGCTCTCTTGGCTCCCTCCCTCCTTTCTACCCAGGCTAAGTGGAATAATTTACCTGTTTGATAAATGTGGACAGAAAAAAGTAAGCAGAGCCCTTCCTCTTCCTTACCTTCGATGCCAGTTGCCTGCAGAGGGCAAAAGTTCTAGCTAAGCAGATGGCCTCTGTTTGGGGCTCCCTATTAAGAAACTCACCTGGTGGCAGTAATAATTCACAGCTTCCAATGTGGCTTTTCATAGTAATAAAAGAGTAGTTATTGATCTCCACATGTCAGTTTCCTTGTTTGATTTCCCAGCTGGTTCAGATGTTGATCCCTTCCGCACAAGACCCCACTACCTGGTACAATGGTCCATGAATTTTTAGAAAAAGAAGACAGGGAATAGAGTTTGCAGACAAAAATAACACAACAAAGGCCTCCCTGGTGGCACAGTAGTTAAAGTCTCAGCGCTATCAAGCTGCTGCCAGCCACTGCAGTCTGAGTTGAATCGCTGGCCAGGGAGCTTTCCACATGGCGCAGCAGACTCTCTTGTCTTGCCCGCTGCTCCCCTCAGCAGTATATTTCAGTCGAACTGCCTATTCTGCTCCCCATTCTGTCTCTGGTGAATCCTCTCACCCCTTGAACCTCTGGCCTACACCCCAGTTCTTGTATGCATAAATAAATCTTTAAAAAATAACAACAAAACATGCATAAAGGCACTTGGCAGAGCAAGGGCTTTAATAAGGAGCTGGCACATCTTTGACCTTCATCTTTACTTTCTTTGAAAGTTCATATCAGAAGAGTTTCTGTGTTCCTGCTCTCCAGGTATTAGTACATGGGTTGGTAAAACATGGCCTATAGGCCAAGTATGACCTACCTCCTATTTTTGTTAAAAAAAAGTTACTGGAACACAGCTAAGTTTACATATGGTCTATAATTGGGGTCATATTACAATGGTCTTATTGAATGGCTGTGACAGAGACTATATGGCCCATAAGCCTAAAATATTTACTAACTGGAACTTTATAGAAAAGTTTACCAATCCATACATTAATGGGTTGAAAGTTCTGATGCCCTCTGCTATTATTTTCAGCCAGTTGTAAGTATTTTGGTCTTGAAATATTACATATTGACTTTCATTCATGGCCAAGGCAGGGCTGATGCAGAAATTGAATAGCTTGTCTGCCTTTGAGCCACCACGTTCTAATCACATTTAGAATTCTGGATATCTCTATTGCAGTTTTATTTTTTTTTTTAAGATTTATTTATTTTTGCATACAAGCTGGGGTGCAGACCAGAAGTGTGGGGCAGTGAGAGGGTTCACCAGAGACAGAGTGGGGAGCAGAACAGGCAGATCCACTGAAATGCACTGCGGAGGGGAGCAGCAGGTGAGACAGGAGAAGTCTGCTGCGCCATGTGGGAAGCTCCCTGGTCGGGCATCTAACTTGCGCCGCAGCTGCCGACAGCTCCGCAGAGCAGCGCTTAACCCGTTGCGCCACCAGGGAGGCCCTCTATTGCAGCTTTACCCACGGAAGCAGAGAACTTTATTATGGACCAGGTAAAAATAAATAAGGGTCTGTACCATAATGTTTAAATAACCTACATTTGGATAAGAGTGGGAGACAGTTTTCTGAAATCCTCATTAAAACAAAAACCAGCTAAAGAAAGCTGGTACGGGGAAGCCTTCATCTTGAGAATGACGCTGACAAACAGCACAGGTACTGCATGTATCAGAGGCACTGCAGGAAGCTTCAGATGAATAGATACTAGTACTTTAAGAAGGAGGATTTACCTCTGAAATGATAGAAAACATATAGCTAAGATGTAGTTTGATTTAAATACTTCGAAAAAATGAGGCTGGAAAAGGAGGGGTTGCTTTTGGTGATTGCCATGTAGTGAAAGTGACTGAGACCTAGACAGCCCTAATATTAATAGAAGAAAAGAGGGACTGAACCTTTAAAACAAACTCAGTGAAAGAGAAGAAAAAGAGAATCCAGAAAAATTGCCAAGTGGGGCCTCAGAAGGCAAAGCAACTGACTGGAGTGGAGTGAGAGATGTGGAAGCAGGAATCAGATGTGCCACAGCGGGACAAAGCACAGCCCCTGCAGATGTGGGGCAGCCAGAAGGACACCCTCACCTGGCCAAGCCACACCATGCTCCAAAATCTGCATTGGCCCAAAACATATCAGCACCTAGGAAGGTAAGTTGGCCAAGAAGCTGAGTCCAAATGGAGAGTGCACTTCCGGCAGTCATGCAGGTTACAGAGACCTCATCTGGCTGAATAGCATCTGAGTCAGGGATGCAGTTAGCAACCTGTCCAGTCATTTCCATTTGCCTAATCCCAACTCAGAGTCCCAAGATAATCTTAAATCTCAGTAAGTAGAGGACAAAATGGTACTCGTACCTAGGAGATCACTAGGAGAGGAGACAAAATAAATCAATATTGCCCTATAACATTTAAATCCAAGAGACTTTGACTGAAATTCTATTTTGATTTAAATTTCTATTTTCAACATATGTATCTGTGGAAAAGCTTTTATGTTTTTAAGACTTGGTTTCCTTATTTATTTATTTTGATTTCCTCATTTAAATGGAAAAATATCTACTCATAATGTTTTTGTAGGGATTAAATGCAAAATCATGTTTGATTATATCCTTTTATCATAGCTGGCATACATGAAGCAGTCAATATTCAAGTAATACCTTTTCCTTCATACATTCATTTAAAAAAAAAAGTGAGAAACACAAACCTGGATTCAGAACAAAATGTGTCTAAAGAGTCACTGCCCTCTCCCAATTCCAGAGCTTTTAATTAAAACCAAACAAAGAGGCAAAGATTTACAAGACTGCAGCAGACACTATGTCTAATATAGCTTTTCCAAATTTCTCATTAAATTAAAATAGCCTTGAATTTAAACAAGAAGACAAAGTGATGACAGTACTGTAAATTAAAAAGAAGAAGAAGAAGAAGAAGAAGAAGAAGAAGAAAAAGAGATCATAGCCAAGTGCAGGGAGAATTTCCACTGAATGAATCACCCATGAGAATGAAACGAAATGCATGCTCTTGAATTACAGGGCATATGACTCCACCCTCTGAATCACAACTGCAAAGAAAGCCCCGTGGAAGATAACTGAAAACTCTGCCCAAACCAGGGGAAGAGGGTGTGCATGCCTCAAGAATTCTTGACAGGAACCATCTCAACAAATGCTATGAACTGTGTGTCAAGCCAAGACATTGCCATTCTCTGCTCCCCCATCCCATTCAGCCCTTCTCCCAAATCAGTAACCTTTTTCCTCCGTTTAGACACTGACATTACCAAACATCATTACAAGAAATTGAGTAGAGTGCACAGTGGAGAAAGTTTTTATTTTGGAATAATTTAGTCACCTAAAGAAAAGCATGACAAAAAAGGAACTTATGAGAAGGTATACTGGGCACTGCTCGTGCTGGGCTGAGGTCTCTCATGCACTCCATTGTTCAAAGGACCACTGTAAACTGCATCTCTAGCTTAGTCACAGGAGCAGACAAACTGAGCACCTAGGGTCCTTCCTCAAGAGCTGCAGATTCACCGTTCATGAATGTCCGCTGGGCATCATCCTGCGGAGGTGATTACAGCCGGCCATGATTTCAGGAGATGGGCTGGGATAGGAACAGAGCTTCTGACTCTGATGGTAATAGCAAGCTGCTTGCATTACTCATCTACTCTGAGAGCAAATGTTGAGCCTGGAGGGACCTTTCCAAAAAATAGTTAAAAAATAAAATGAAGTAAAGCCTATGAACAGACACCAAGATAAAGTAAATGGGACAGGGTCCTCAAAAGAAAAAAATGTTAAATTCATTTATTAGAAATACTTCAGAAGAGGTAAAACTAAGCATAGTGAACTAGTTATTGTCATGTTAACAACACTACCACAAGCTTGTGGCTTAAGTTAAGTGATATGTCTAAGCTTCTCTCTGTCTGCAAGTGACACCCTTTCATTCTCTCATTTCCTCCTTTCCTTCCTATGCAATCTATGTATTTCCCATTGTGAAAATGTATTCCCCACTGTGAGCAAAATCCCAAGAATTTTACTTCTGTAGCATCATTTAGCATATACCTTTTTCTCCTAAGTTAACAAACAGAATTTCTCAACCTGGGGACTACTGACAATTTAGACCAGAAAATTCTTTATGTGAGGAGCTGCATGTGTATTTTAAGGTGCCAAGCAGCAGCCCTACTCGCTAACCACAAACTGCCAGCAGCACCATGTGCCTTTAGTAACAGCCCAAAAAATTCCAGACGTTGTCAACTGTCCACGGTCTGAGGAGAGCTCATCACTGGTTGACAACGATGACCTAGAAGGGCACACTTATGACAATAACTTTGTAAAATAATTGTTTATTTACAAAGCATCTTCTTGGTGACCTAAAAATACACATTAAGAAATGGGAATAGAATCCATAAAGAGCTAATAGATTCAAGCAAAGGCACACACAAAAGCAGCACCGTGAGAGTCAAATTTTTTTCTAAAGAATGTAAAGAATCTTTCATTTCATTAGCAATATTAAAATCTGCATTGAATCAGTAAACTGGAACATAAATTTGAGAATCTCCCAGAATTCAGAGTTAATGATCAAAGGGATTAGTTTATACATACAACACATATTTACTGTACATCTATCAACATTATATTGACACTGGAGATATAATAATAGATAAGAAAGATTTTATTTCAGGCTTGTGGTGCTAAGATTATAATGAGAGTAGACAGTTACAAGTAAACAAGCGAATTTGCAAAAAATGGACAGATATAATTTAAAGGTCAGAAAGAGAATAAATTGGATGTTTTAGCAGAGGATTTCTGGACAGAAGTGAAGCTATGATGTTTAGAATGTTCATAGAAGGACCTTGAAAATGGTCTTTATTATAAGAATAAGGCAAAAGATTCCTGTAAAGAATAACAAACAATATTTAAAGCATATTTAGTACAACTGGAAAGATTGCCAGAAACACCTCCCTGCCTTCATAAATTTTGTTCTAGGAGCAATGGTAAGGGTATACAACTGACGCATAATGTGAGAGACATGACATGAGAGAAAGCTGAAATTGCATACAGGAGTGAAACCCTCAGGGCCTCACAGGCCATCAGAAAATATAAAGGATAGTATTCTAAGTGCAATGGAGAGCTTTTGGAGGGCAAAAATTGGCCAAAATACATGTAACAGAAGTCCCTGCAAGAGAGATGAGAAAGGGGCAGAAAATTTATTTTAAACAGTACTGACTGAAAACTTCTCAAATTCAACACAAAACATTAATCTAAGTATTAAAAAGCACAATCTAAGAGAAATACAAAGAGATTCATCCCTATGTACAGCAGAGTCCAACTGTTAAAAGACAAAAGTGAAGAGAGATATGGAAGAAGCAAGACAAAATGGACCCACGTACAGAGGGAGGCTAGAACGGCTAAGGTTACACAGGGGAGGGAAGTCGGAGCAGCAAACCACAGTGACAAGCTGGGCAGGGAGCACTGAGGAGGACGGCCTAAGTTTCAAAGAAGAGATCGTGTTTAGCTTTGTTTCTCTTTTAGTTTTTGTTGCCGGGGAAAGTAAGATAAATTGTTCAAAATGACGAGCAGAGAGAGTCCCCACCTTATGGCACTGATGTATGTGGGATTAAGACAAAGATAGGTCTACTTCAGAGGACTCACAGGAGAACTTAACCTCAAGGAGCCTGGCTTTAGGCAAGGCAACACAGAGATGAAACATTCAGAGAAAACACTGAATTTACAGGGATATTGCAGTTCTCAGACAGAAATTATAAGAGTGAAGTTACAGAAGAAAGACAGAAATAAGATACTGTTTAAGAATTATAATTATTCCTAAAGACTGGAACAGTACAACAGAAAGGGAAAAACCCTAGTAAAATACAGCAAATAGGGAAAAGGTCCTTCAGTTTGTTTTGTGGAAGTAGGTAACTTTTAGAGTAGGCTCACTCTTATTATCACCATTATATAGATGAAGAAACTGAGTATCGGGAAGATTAAACAGGTCAGATGACTCCAAAGCTTTGGCTTAAATGAAAATGACATTTTCTTCAGGTTTTGGTTGATTGCTTGTTGATTCCTTCTGAAAGGAAAAACTTTTTTCCAAAACTATTGAAAAGAATTTTTATGAAAGAACCTATATATTCATTTAAATGTGTTAAAGGCATGTGGGTGACAGCAATGTATGTATAAATATGAAATACACTACTCGGCACTAAACAAAAATAAAGAAAAATGACATTTTTTAATTATGCAAATTTTAAGTGTATAGATTATAAAGATTCCTAAGTTTTAGGTAAAATAATTGGTGGTGTTGGAGGAATGGAGAAAGAAGTGGATCTCTTCCTCACACAAATTTTAGAATTTTTTTTTTTTTAAGTTTGAAGGAAGGGAAAAAACTTCCAAGCTTCTAGAGAGAAAATAGTCCTTACAACTTAGTTTTGTGTGATTGGGTTCTAGTTAGTATGGAAGGTGACTGAAAGATAGTTTCAAACTCAAAGACTTAAAAATATATACCTTTTCCTAAGACAATTATTTGATCATTCATACCAGCTGATGAGGTATAAGTCAAAATTGAGACTAGAAATGCCACAGTATAGTCATTCCACTATATGATACTAACTTTGTTTATAAGAAACCTAGAAATATTGAAAAACACACAGCAAAATCAATGTGGAAAGTTATCTTCCCACAGACATCTCATTATTGAAATTATTTGCCAGTCATTAGGGTTTGTGACTGTGGAATAAAAGCATTATTGAGGAATTCCAGCAACTGGTTACAGTGAAATTTGTTCAAGAATACTAACTTCTCTTTTCCTATCATCAGTAAGGGCACAGCACAATGCCTTACACACTGTTATCACCATCATCATCCTCTGTCATGATATTACATCATTAAACATAAGCCGATGTTTGTTTTATTTTGTTTCCATGAACACTTTATGATAGATCTCTACAGGATGAGCTTTATGAATCTAAAATATGTTCCCCACTCAACATTATAAAGAAAAAATTCCATCCAGAGAAAATGTCATATATGAAAAGAATGGAGGTAGGTAATCGTGGAAACCAAATAAAGCACTGAGTTAAGAGTAAATGACTGTAGCTATGACTAATAAGAATGATAATGGCATTTTTTTAATCCTTCTTATACACTGACACTGTTCTGGGTTCTTGACCTGTATTATCTCATTTCGTCCATATAACAACATAATGAAGCTTATGTCCTCATTTTATACATGTGGAAACTATATAAAGTCAATCACACAGTAGGTAGGTGGTAGACTCCACACTCAAACACACAAGAGTCCCATCCCAGAGACCACCTTCCCTAACCATCAGGAATATTCTCTCTAAACAAAACTGGATACTTGACAATAAAAGAAAATGTAGGACTACATATATGTTCAAGTTCAAAAGGAACTGGGAGTAACAATCCCTGATCAATAGAAATATCAGGCCATAAATCTGGTTACTCAAAGGACATCTGGTTTATTAGCTGTTACGTCAATAGTTCACCAGAGTGGATTGCTATGTCTTTCTCTGCACATCACTTTGTCACTAATAGACTTCAATGGGTTGCCGTGAAGCCAAGATATATCAAACCATGAGTAGATAAAGATAAGTAATAACACACATAGGAAGATACAAAACTCAAAAGAAGGAATAAAAAGTAAAATACCTAGACTAGGAAACCTCTAATGAAACAACTGCTGAATGAGACAGATGATGATATATAGTAACAAAAATCCACAAAAATATGCATACTTAGAGATCTTACTACAGATAAAATTCCTGATTTCACATTAAAATTTTCAGTAAATGAGCTTAAAAAAAAAAAAAAGGATGGTCACCAAGCATTCAAGAGAATAGATCCAAGAAGACATTAATGCAAGAAATAAATCTTCAAAAAGAACAAAAGGAACAGAATTGGAGAGGCAATGATAAAATAATAGAGGAAAATTATCCTGATCTTGAGGACTTTTAGTCTGCACACTGACATCTTTCTTCGTCAGGATATCACGATTTAGCACTCAATACAAGAGAATGTATTTAAATTTAAGGAATGAGAAAGTAAAATTGAAAAGGATGACGTAACATATAAATCAATAATGATAAAACAGAAATAAATACGAACTTTTAACAACAACAAAATAACAAGAAAAGTAGGAAATCTAAGTGATATGAGAACTAAAAATCAAGTTATAAAGTAATATAAGTAAACCCATATCTTAGTGGTCTAAATACCCAAGTGAAAGACAAAAATACAGTAAGTCAAAATATAATAACAAAACAAAAGTTAATTTTATGTATGGTTTAAGAGAAACATTCTTAAATCTGAGTCCCCAGCTGGGACAGCAGCCCAGTCTATAGGAGAGGAAGGAGCTCTCCTAGAGGAATGCGGTCACAGCCAGGCCCAGGCCAGGGAAAGCCTTGGCTGCAGGGTAACTACTGCAAACTCTCCTCCTACCCTCTGACTTCCTGCCCATGGGTTTCACTGACAAAACGCAACAGAAAATCAAAAAGTAAGAAAGGATTCTAGCTGATGACCCCTAGTAAGCCAATCTTCCAGGCATGGAGAAATGAAAAAGATGAAATCTAGTATGGCAAATGGAGAATAGCAAGCACACTGAGTGACTGAATACAGAAAAACTGGCTGAGCATACAAAAGGCCTTTCCATTTATTTCATAATTAGTCATTTTAATCCCATGAGGTTTCACAAAAGGATAGATACTTTTCATCACCTTGATAAACAAAACTCAATTTGAGCTTTTATAAAATACTTCAAAATCTATATAAATGTTTTATTTGCTATAGAAGTCTAACTAAACCTCTATTTCTCTGACCCCCTAACTTTTTATCCAAGGATGGAGTGGTTGGAGAGTTAAGGTCTTTAAACTGATCTCTTGGTAAAGACTAGAGACCTGATCAGGTTTCTAATATATACAAATTGTACACATGCCTAAGCTTGGTCTCAAAAGAATTGAAGTTGAAATTTGCCCTGCATTTAAACTGAATCACCACTTGTTTTTAACCAAAGTTGTTTTTGTTTCAGTCAATTGCCCTTTAAGCTCTAAGCTCTAAGGAAAGTTTGAATTTCAACAGTAACAATTGCTTTGTCTGTAGTGTGCAAGGTACTGGCTTCTCCTAGTTAGACCAGCCTTTTATTTTATCTTTCTACCACCCTTCTGATTAAGAACAAAAAAAATCCACCTCTGAAATGTGTAAAGAGTCCTCGTCTCTTTTCACTTGAAGCGAATCATTGCCTAATAAAGACCTTCCTTCTAACAGTAGTAGTTATCTGCTTGCCTCATACTTTTAAGCAACTAAGCAGATGAGGACAATAGTTAGAAAAGTTATGAGGACAGTGAAGCAGATGGGTCTATCAGCACATTCCTAAGGAAAGCTTTCTTCTAAAAACAGCATTTTGCTGCTGCCTGTTTTTACAAAATTAAAGGAATTTGGTTTCTAAACGACTGGCTCCATTTTTTTTTGAATGTGACTATTTGCTCAAAAAATAGGGATCAAGCTAGCATATTTGTATGAAGGGCCTTAAGATGTCTACCAAAATCAGCCAGGCTGGAGATCTGAAGGAAAAGAAGAGGAATCCAGAGGTTTTTTCAAACCTTTGTAAAAAATGTAAATTATTTGAGAATATTTAAAAAGCAATGTGGTGCAGTGAGAACAATGAATTTGATTCAGTTAATCTCAACTCCAGTCAACTAGTTAGTTATGAAACAAGCGGCAACCCACTTAATTTCTAAGATGAGTAGTATGGCATCAGTACCTTCTTCACAGGGAAAATATGAGAGTTAAATGAGACCATGTGTATAAAAGTACCTGAGTAAAGTATATGAACATGGAAGAAGTAACTCTGAATCAAGCATATGCTTACTATTCTCACCTCAAAACTCCAGAAAAAACAGAGGAAATACCTTTCAAAAATGAATAAATTTATTACTGCTGTAGAAAACAAGAATGGGTGAATGGTGGCTCAGAAATTTGAAGGAAGTCCCTGAAAGATGAAAAGCACGTAAGGCAGATTGAATAAACCACAGGCCACTATTTAAATACGCAAACTTAAAAATTAAAAGGAAAAAGGTAGCAGTTGTAGGAGTTCTACATATCTAGAATTAAGGAGTGTACAAGAAGCAGAAGGAGAATCAGAGTATCTTGGCAGAGAAGCCCTGTCTCCTGACTTGTGCCAAGCAGTAGTCAACACAAATGCTTGTTTTCACAGAGACGTGGTCCATATGGACTGGGATCCCCACTCTAAATGATGGACACTTTGGCCTGAAATGTCCAAAATGTTTCTTGAATATTCTTGAATGTTTATTTAAGAAATGCCTTTTGCCTTTTCCATAATCACAGAAAACAAACTACACTAAACACAAACAATATTCTCTAGCAGGTAAAAAGGGATGATAAGTATAAAAAAAGTACAATAAAACAAGTCCATGAAAAAGAAACATAAAACTAAAAACAGAAGAGTGGTTCTCAACCTTAGAGAACCTGTAAAAATAATCTCAACACTTAAAAAAAATTTTTTTGACACTAATATTGAACCAAAAACTAATTAAAGCAGAGTATTTGTGTGGGCCCAAAGCCTGATTCCATCATGCAGCTAAGATTGATTATCATCTTTCTTTTATAGCTGAGTAGTATTCCACCTCTTATAAACCACTCCTCCACCATTGGGTACTCGGGTTGTTTCCGGAAGAGCAGATATTGCTTTGAGATCTCTGGATCACATGGTAGATCCATTTTTAATATTTTGAGAAATTCCCACACTGTCTTCCGCAGGCGGTGATGAAGGATTACTGGTGCCTTGCTGGTGGCTGTGGTGTGGTGATACACATCTGAAAGGCTGTGAGCCTGTATCCCCAAATCACAGTGTTGTAGAGTTATTTTACAGCAATTAAAAAAAAACTATCAATAATTAGAACAAAGATCATAGAAAATAGTTAATCAAGTCAATAAAATCCTAGAAACAAACAAACAAACAAAAGAATAACAGTCTAGAATGGCATTATGAGACATAAGGAGCTATCAGGATCCACTCCCTAGTAAAACCACCATTAACTGGTAAAATAGCGAATAGTATCACTTATAGGAGGAATATGAGAGCCAAACGAGAAATTAGAAGAAGAAAATAGTACACAAATCAAAAACAAAAACCAGCAGAAAACCACAAATACGAGACAGGGGAGGGGGACGAAAAGGGACCAAAATAGGGGAGAAAAGAGCACAAGGGACTATGCTGATGGTTCACAGGTGAATTGGTGGTGGGAACCTACGGGGGATACATAATAATGTAAAGGACATTAATTAAATAAAATTAAATTAAAGAAAAAAAATGACAAAGTCTCTGATAAATGTCTTAAGGACAGCAAATGGAGAAATATTTATTCAAGAAACTCTGCTAACTCTTGCTAAGCATAGAGAGAATCTGTGGCATAGGAGTCAGACTTGTCCTCTTCTCTCCAGTTTGGCATTACAATTGCATGCATCTCTCTGCTATAAAGAAAGGGTGTCCCTCTGGGAGAAGTGGGCAACAGACAAGAATCTTCCTGTGGCCAGGGCAAGCCATAATATTTGATGGGATCAGATTTAGGAATGGTTTTCGTCACAGGCTATTGCCAAAAACAACTGGGTGATCAAAGAGCAATCAGCAGAGGC